>WUQG02437157.1:0-13874 GCA_011317285.2 Androctonus mauritanicus
AATTTTAACCCGCCCAAAATCGGCCGGTTAAATTAGTCGGTAGTTTATCCTAGAGATTTGACATCGTGCAATGCGGCGAGCCAAATCTGCAGATTAAAGGCTGTTTTAACCTGCAGAATAAGACTCGTGCAACCGGCCCTAAAGCACAAAAGCTTAATCATTTCTTTGTTGGCAACTACTCAAAACTGGATGAGTTGATGACGAGGATGAACATCAAAAACGAGCCCGAAAAATTACAATATGGACGAGAAAAGCTGCAGGTTTACAATTTATCACCAGCAAAGGGTACTGGCGAAATCTGGATCCAAGAGGGTTCACCTAATAGCAAATGAGCATGCGCAAAATGTTAACAATAGTTACATGCGGTAATGATCTGGTAATGCGATAATTCCTAGGATCCTGTTTAAGGGCCAACGTCTGAAGCCAGAGTGGGTGGAGACTCTCCCAGATCGAACAGCAGTGGCAATGACACCTAACGGGACTGCAGACGCTTATGTGGCTTCGTCACTGCCGAGTTCAAGCATCCTGGTCCTGTACTCTTAATCTTTGACGGCGCCTCTTCTCATCTCGACTATACCATCGTTGAACTTGCTAAGGAGCCGGAAATAACATTGCTCTGCTTTCCAAGCAATACTACCCATAAGTTGCAGCCGCTCGACAAGTCCGTTTTTAAATCCTTTGAACATCATTGGGATCAAGAAATCTTAAGATACTGGGACAGATATCCTCGGAGAATCATTAACAGAACTAAAATGTTCTCTCCCGTTTGGGACAAAACCATGACCCAAAAGAACCTTAAGAGCGGCTTTGCTGCCACAGGAATTTATCCCTTCAATAAAGACGCTATACCGAAAGAATCATTTGCACCTTCCGCACTAACAGAGAGAGAGGAGAATAATGCAACACCAGACTCTCAAGTTGGTGATCAGGTGCCACAGGACATTCCGACAGAAAGAACAGCATCTCCGACAATTGAGCAGCAAACTGCGTCTTCTTTCTCACAGTTGTTATCAACACCAAGACAAAACCAGGATAAACCAAAGAGAGCTGCGAGCAAAGCAATCAATAGCAGAGCTGTAGAACTAAAAAGACAACTCTTTGCATCTTTTTCTGATAAATCCAATGCATCGAAAGCAACAACACCACGGCGCAAGAAACTGAAGAAAAAAAAGAGAAATCAAGAGCAGGTTGACTACATTGACGAGCCTCAAACTTCGGATGGACAAAGAGCCAAGGAGTCTTGGTACTGTTTCATCTGCCGTGAAGAGCGACTGGCCGACATGAGATCGTGTGTGTCATGTAGACGGTGGGTATATGATGAATGCATTGGATTCACCCGCGAAGATAAGGACGACTTTCGTTGCCCAAACTGCTAGATCCCGTTCAATTTTCTATTTTTTGTAACATTTTCCAACGTGGGCCTTATTAAAACAGCTATTTTTAATAAGGCCCATTTACATCATTTTTAAAACATTAAAAATCTTATAAACATACTTTCAAGGACTAATAAAACGTTTGTTACAATCCTAAGGCATTCGTGTACATTATTCGTGCTTGCGCGATATTTTTGGAGGTTTGTGAGCTGAGAAATCGATAATTTCCCTTACATAGGCTTTATTACTCGCACCTACCTTATTACAGTATTTCGTGTCCTAAAAATAAACAACATTGAATCATTATTACGTCATGAATAATGATTTGATTATTTTCAAACTTTCGTTTTTTCGATATCGTATCTTTTTGAAAAGACGGGCGTTAATTTTGTTTAATAAAACTTAACTTCCTTCCGAATGAATACAGCAAACTGAAAAAATTTAGCAAATCTAAGTTTGGTAACTCTTATAACTCAAATTGTTAGATATGAATTTTAACAACTTCAATAATCATTAGTTCTGAAGTGAAACATTAAACTTGCTTTATGCACAGTACAATATATTTTATAAGAAAAATTCTTTTACTGTTGACTTTGCAATTCGAATTAAAATTATCACAATATTTTGCATTATTTTTGAATAGCAACAAGTAATATAAAACTGTTTCTAACAGAACGTACTAAGCAAAAACAAAATTTGTTCAACAGAAATGAAAAATGACTGATACTATAATAACCGTTATAGATTTTTACCTTCTTAGGCCGTATAGAATATAATCTTCCAGCATTTGCTACGAATCCAACTTCATAAGGATTTATTAAATCCTCATTAGAATGAATTGCGATTTGAATTTCGGGTTGAGCATCCGGTCTAATAAACTCACTTGGTTCTAATTTCAGAGAAATCTTCATATTCCGTTCAAGAAATACTACATAACAGAATAAATATATAATTAATAAATTCATAGAGCAAGGAATAAAATATATATAAACTTATAACTGATATTCTTACAACTTTTACTAGGTAGCTTTGATTTCAACCACATTTCTGAAGTATTTCTAAATATGTAACAAATATTAGGAGTACCACGGTTAAAAATAACGAACGGTTTTATATATGGTCTATGAATGAGAAAACGCATCATGATTATTGCATAAATTCATACATATAGATTTTTAATATGGAATTATTCATACTTGCAATCTATCAAATTATCAAATGTTACATCGATGAGACAGCTATAGAATAATCTATCTTGAGGTTGTATTAGTTCTTCAAACGTTGAACGATCAATAAATCGTAACATATATATTTCATTCGGTGTTGGAAACTGAAATATATATTTAATAGTTGTAATAAATTTATTATAAAACAATAAAATAATATATGAAGCAATTAAATCTTTTATTTAAAAATTAAAAATTATACCTGTAAGTTTGTTGGAAAATATATCAAAGATTGGCAATATTTAGGATAATAGTAGCAGAATATTGTTAAATTCTGTACTAATATGCACTTTTTTGGAAATCTGTTACAGTATTTAGTCCTCGACAAACTAAATCAAAGAAAAACATTTTATTCAAAATTTTTAAAACAAATAAAAATTTGTTACTTACAAATTCCGATTGCAAATGGATACAGATGGTAATTCGAAATTTTCTGGATATAAGGTCTCTACATTCACTGTTATAGGATATGATAAATAAAGTAGTACGAATGAAATAGTCTGATAAATGAAGCCAAATGCACAACAGATAAATATGATTTTTTTAATCCTACGTTTATTTTTAACGGATAATGCTGATTTTTCAAAATTTCTTTTTGACGATCTATTATCTCGTTTTTGTCCTAATAATAGGAAATTAATTTTCTGGAAAGAAAATTTGAATGAATGAATTTAAATGAGAATTTTATTTGACTAATCACTCAATATACAATATTAAAAAAAAACACATTAAAATTATAAAGTATATCAGGCTTAACAATGGAAATATTGATTAATTTCATTATTATGGCAGAAATTTTAATGCACTTCATATAATTAAATACTTTTTGAAAAAAGTATTTAATTATATGAAGTGCATTAAAATTTTATTAAACATATAAGAAAATACAAAAGCATGATCCCCACAAGGAATAGCTTAGGGTGGGGGACTAGCTGGTCAAGGTAACAAAAGAAGAGAACATTAAATGTTCATGATAATAACAGTTATCTTCAAAATACATTCTTCATTTTGTACCCGACCACTTTTTGAAAATACACTTAAAGTAAAACAACCAAACAAATACAATTCTTTTTATTTACAGATAACACAACATCAACACAGGACAATCCAAGACAAACGGTAAGTATATATTTAAAACATTTAACTAACACATTATATTTAATTTCAGGTAGCTTCAACAACGATAAACAAGTCAAACACAAAGGTAAGACAAATTAAAACTAAATCCTTTTATTTTCAGATAAAACCACAAAAAAGGCGGTAAATATAAAACAAATAGCAAAATCAAATAAAGTATCACTTCTCATCAAACCAAGTTCTACAAAATTCAACTAACACCCACAAATTATACCTTATATAATACAGCTCCACAATCTAAAAACCTAGAGGACGTATAAATATAAGGTCAGACAGCCATTAAAAACATAAAAACAGATGAACACGGGATATCAATAAAAATAATTAAAACAAAAAACCCTTAAAATAAATAAATATAAATCTAAAACCCCATTATTAAATCAACGCAAAAAACAGAAAAGGTAAAAAACCTAAATTATCCCGTGTCCATAATTTCAAATATCTCATCATTACATTTCCACACGGACCCATAGGTACCCTCATAAAGTTTACCAAACTGCGCATCGGTGAGGAAGTTCTTGTCTGCAGCGAACTTAAGTTTCATATGCTGTATAATATGAGTTTTAATTAGACCAGGTGTGACACGTTTCTTATCGTATAAGATCTCACACCTGGCCTTCCACAGCAGTCGCTTCGCCACAGACAAAACCCACGTGAACATGTATGAGTTGTTTTATAATTAATATGATTAAAAACATTATCACATGTGATATAGCATCTAAACAGCTTACCCACCCATGTCCACTGAAATTTAGCTACATAACAATCATAAAAAATATGTTTCACATCCTCCTCACCATTGCAGTTGGTACATTTATTGTGTTTTATTCTTTTCATCTTTAATAATATAACTTTGGTAGATAGGGCACTTACCGCAATACGCCAGTTCATTTCGTTTAGCTCAGGGGAGAGATTTCTATTGTGCACTCGTTTCCAATTAACATCGGGAAATTCATTGGTATCATTCCCATGCATCAAACTATAAATAAACTTGGGCTTTACTCTGCTACGCAAATCAACAAAATTATCAATAAATTTATTAATAAACATCTTCCATTTGATCTGCGCAACAGGTTTTGGCTTCCATGAGTGCACCTCATCTCCTCCCCTGATCTTATTTGCTATGGGTTCTAAGTAAAAAGTTAAGAGGCCATTTAGTGGGTGATCGCTAAACACCAAGGAATTGAGACCAGTGACACTTGGAGTGCAGTGGCAAAATCCAACCACCTTTATTTTTAGGTCTAGCTAAAAGCTCTCGTTTCTTTAGCTCGTAGCCCACCTGCCAGAAATATTCATATATAATTTTCTCAAGTTTATGAATAACAATTATGGAAAAATCCACCGAATATAAATAATAAATAATTTTTCCGTATAAAAAAGACTTAATACGTGTTACTCGTTCCGGCAGGTAGTACCACGAGCCATCCCATCTGTCAACCTCACTCCTCAACCTAGCAAAAAGACTTTCAAACATCTTTTTATTTGCCTCTTTACCATACCACACTCCAAGAATCTTTATTGCCTCTACGACCTCATAATTCTGCTCAATTTCATTTGTAATAAGAGTTTTACTTATATTAAAAACAGAGGTCTTACCCACATTAATTCTCATACCAGTCATCAATAAAATTGACTGCAAAACCTTTTTAATTCTATAATACGAATTAATATCCCCCACTAGAAAGTTCACGTCACCAGCGTGAGCAACCATTTTCACAATCATATTATTATCCCATGGCAGTTCTAACTTTTTAATCTGGTTGTCCCTCTCGACGTACTTAAGTAAAACGTTAATAAAAATAATGAAAACAATTATCGCAGAGGGACAACCCTGCCTAATACCCCTCTTAAGATAGATGGGGTCTGAAAGCATATTATTCACGCTGAGATGCGAACTGGCCCGATATAATAGCATAAATTTCTTAATCCAATTTAATTCAAGACCCATAGCTATAAAAATCTGTTCCAAAACTTCATGGTTGACACTGTCGAATGCTTTCTCGAAATCAATCTGTAACAGGGATAATGCCTTGTTCCGATCCCTGTACACTCTACCTATAAACTTAATAAACATGAGGTTATCCTGGATCATCCGGCCCCCCACATCAGCGGACTGGGTAAGTATGATATAGGGCCGAACGATCGAGGACAATCTCCTAGCATATACCAAGGTGAGTATCTTATAGTCAGCATTCAACAGTGTCAACGGTGTTATTTCAGTTATTTTAATAATTTCATCCTGTTTTTTAGGTACAAGAACAAGCAGACCAACATTAAAATTAAAAGGATAAAAATCACAATTAAAAATAAAGGTAAGAATTCTTAAAATCTCATTCTTAAAATATTTATAAAATTTTACACTAACCCCATCCTCCCCAACAGCTTTATTAATATGTAACATGTCAATAACAGAAAGTATCTCACTTTCCGTAATACGAACGTGAAGGACATCCAGGCCAGTATTACTTATTTTATCAACACCTTTCTTAAAAGCTTTCCATAAAATATAATTAAAATCAATCTTTTGAAATTGTAAATCATAAAAATCCTGTAGGGCCCTTAGCATTTCTACTTTGTTATAAATGAAGGTATCGTCAACTAATCGTAAACAATCGATACCCCTTTTGGGCCTTATCCGCCTGACTCTGCGGAAGAAGTCACGGTCTCCCACCTGATCCGCCCGGAGCTTGCTAAGCTTATATTCATCATATGATTGTTGAATATCTTTTTGCAGCATATCATCAATGACAAAGACTTAGAAATCTTACACTGCCTTACATTAGAAAAATTTTCTAATGTAAGGAAAAATCTTAATTCCTGCCGTGGAGCTGTAGTTACTTATATAATTTCTCATCAATGATTTTCCTCAATTCATCTACCAGATCACCGAGGTCGCCCCTACTCTTATTAGCCTGTATCATGTTAGTTAATATTCTTTGGTAACATTTAAGTTTACGAAAGAGCACTCCTCTTTCTTCTTTCTTTACTTGGCTCGAATACCTGCAAGCCCTCTGCTTTAGGACCATCCACGATTCTCAACTTGGATCCAAGTTACTTAATTCCTGAAGAATCTGATCCCGGAATCGCTGGTTTCCCAAAGCAGAGTCAGCAACACAGTTCCTCTTCGCTGTTTGTTATTGTTTTGCTACTTTACAGGTCAAAAGGACGATTCGGTGGTCCGATAGATGAAAGTTGATGTCAAAAACACCAACATCATCGATAAGAATACTGCCCTTCGTTATGTAGACTCTATCGAGTCGACACGCAACACCCCGACCGGACCAGGTGTAGCCCGGCACATTTGGATACTTTTTTCTAAACGTATCTTCCAGGTTCCCCGCAGAGAACAATTCAGACAAGACCCGACGAGTAGCATCAGGCCCTAAAGGTAAGTTTTTATCTATAGATTCTAAAACATTATTAAAATCACCAATTAAAAATAAATATCTACTAGTAGTTAAAAACAATTGTATATAATTATAAAAAGACTTCCTCTCTGCAGCATCAGGAGGAGCATACAAGTTTAAAATTCTAAAATTACTATTTAAAATCTTAAAACCTAAAACCACTAGTCTGCCTGTATTATCAGTTAAGAAGTTCTGGACATTAATTGTATTTTTAACCAGCGTTATTACCCCCGTGTGGAAACGACTAGCAAAAGGCACATAGATTCTAAAACCATAAAAGATTCTCCTCATCCACCTGACGTCGGTCCTAATTTCAATGTTTGTGTCTTGTAAACAGACGACATCGGCTTCGCAGGATTTTAACAAATTGACGACATAGCTTGCACTTTTTTATGTCCTTAAACCCATTAACATTAAATGTAAGGAAATGAGGTGAATCATGAATATTCATGATTCAGTACACCTCCCCCCACTATCTTCTTCCTTTTTCTTCTTTTGTTTATTTCTACTGATATTTCTACTGGTACTCCTCTGTTCTCTATCGTCCGTTTTGTATCATATAATTAAATACTGCAAATAAGTTTTATGAAAAATAATAAGCAAGATGTAAACAAAGCATGAAAGTGGAACTGAAATGCTTCTACGTCTAGACTCTGGACAAGTGATGTGCGGAATGACCCAGTGCACCAACGAAGACCCTGATGGTGAATGAGATCTAACATTCGAAGAGTACATTTTCTCGGGGAACTGTAAATAAGAGAACTTCCGTCAAGCTTTGATCGGATCAGTGACTGATAAATTTGAAGCACTGAACATCGATCTGCGAATTTCCACCCAACCTTATAAGCACAATAATTTCGATTATCATCAAAAAGAACTAATCTTACAACTTCGGATTAATAATATCTCCCTCCGTTATAAATTAAATCATTTCCTTTCTACCGTCAACATGCTGTTTACTTTGGGATGCTGAGATTTTCGATTTCTTCCCTAGACTATAATAAGTTGAATTATTCTCGCACAAAATATGAAACTGCGTGTGCAGTTAATTTCCCTAGACATCAGCTTCAATAAATATTCTATAACTTATCTATCCACAGTAACCACAATACTGTAAACTTCATTATTGCCATCTTCGTTCAAATTTGATTTCTTGTAATTTTTGTCCTCATTATATTTTTTGTAACTTCTTTTATTTTTGGTAATTGTCAATGCCTATAACTTTCCCTCCTCTAATAACTAAAAGGGAAAATCCCTGTAAAGTTTCAACTCAATTCAATACAATAGTAAGAGCACAATGTCAACGGTCGCAAACAGGCCGGTCTTCACCATTAAAAGATATTTATGGCTGTTGGGCATGGCTATTGTATGTGCCTAATACGGTGCCTGCGAAGACGACTTCCTAAACCCTGCTCTGAACAAAGTTCTTATTTTCCTAGTCTGTTAAGAATTTGTCTCATCTTATATCCAATTGAAAAGTGAGGTAGGTAGGTATGCGGTTTTATGGCGTAAGGGCCTCACAGGCCAAGCTGCGCCAAAACTTTGTGTAGATGGCCACTGAAATAGTAGGGAGAACCGCTTGAAAAGTGAGGGTTTAATGTTAATGACAACTTATCTACTTAAAAAACTATTCTCGTGAGTATCTCTATATTATGCTTTTGATTTTAATCCATCCCCATTTAAAAAAATTAATTTTGCAAAACAAATTAATAGTTTTATATTATAAGTTAATTAATAAATAAATACCTGATTTCGGCGAACATTTATTGTGTGATACATCTTATTTTATTAGAGAAAAGTAGATTTAAGTGATAGAAACTATCTGTTATATAGTATATGTTTTAAAAATGTACAGGTTTACGATCGACAGTATTAATTTATATTTAACAGTATCAAAAATTTATTTATAAAATTCATGTTTACTTCCATTGTTATTTTACTGCCATGTTTAAAAATTGATAATTTCTAGAAAATATATTTAATGTTCTTTTGTAATAGCGCTATTGTGCCATAATATACCAAAAGTTATAGAATTTTAAAACATCGTTAAAAATTTAATTATTATTGATATGCCAATAAAATTGTTCGTTGTAATTATTATATATATTATATCAGATAAAGTGAAACTCACCGAAACTCACCTCATTCTAATATCGTTATAGGAATTATTGACCAAAGTTTTCAATTGCGCAATTTAAACGCTCATAAAATTTAATATTTCCAATTTAAAGTGAAAATATTAAATTTTAAAAGACTTCTAAAAGAACTTTATGATGATGTAAATAAACATAGGCTATTGTGATATTTTATTTTTAACGGGAAGATAAATTGATAATTTATATACTGTATAATGTATATATTAAAATATTCATTTCCATCATTCATGAGTTATTTTTACCTGAGTATTCATTGTAGGAAAAAGAACAATGAAAATTTAGATCAAGTTCAGTTTAATTTAGTTTAGTGGCGCAAGATCCTCATGGACAAAATTGTGCCGAACAATGGATAAAATTTAAAGGTATACAATGAATAACAAAAGTAAATGTAAATGTGGTGTACAATGCCATTCTTAAAAGAAATAACAGCATTTTACTCAAAATTAGTCATTCTAAACTGATCCTAAAACCATAAAAATGAAGTACAAATGTATAAAATTATGCAAACTGACATATATCAAATAAAAAAGTAATATTAGAACAAGTTCGGTGAATGATTGTTTCTATTATACGATTTATATTTTTTTTAAATTCAACACAACATTAATAATTTTGGATTTAATGAAATGCTCAATAAGGAAAAAAGATATTTACCTAATTTGAATAAACATCAAGAGTAAATATCTTAGCTAATACAGATCCAAAAAAGAAAAACATAATTGTGCATAAAAGGTATAGTGTTGAAGTATCCTTAGAAATGATTCATCACTTTGTCCAGTGTGATAATTAACAGAATCAATTTTTTAGCACGAGAGTTACTGTGCCACGATTTAAAACTTTGTTTTCTATTATACTGAAGTTTAAATAGGACAGAAATTAGAAAAATTAAATTCTTCCATATTTCAATTTTCTACAAATTCTAATTTTAAAATATTTTATTGTTTCTAATATACAAGATTTTGATAAAAGTCGACAGCTGGATATTTTGTAAACAATTACATTATTTGAACTGCATCTTATGGCGCAAAGACCACATGGGCCAAACTATATATAATCATATGAAAATGTATAATTGATAAGCTAATACTTTTTAACTGCAAGAATTCTTCTATTTTTTTGACACTTACATATGGTTTGTCTTAATAATTTTACAATTAATAGAATAATCATTTCTGCCATATCCAAAATAGCAATGAGTGAAAAACCAAGCCACATTCCCATATAACCTCCAAGATAACTAAAAACTTCAATTGTCTGAAAATTAAAAAATATCATTTTAATTATTATTTAATTAATATAATTTAAAATTATAAAACTGACCTCAAACTTTGGTTTTTGCACATAAGAAGTAACACGTGGCTTATTGAACATAATATCTATTTTCAAGATGGAGTTTCTGTAAAAATAAATACTGTAAATTTTATAATTAATTAAAATTGTAATTGTAATCATACCTTCTTTGCAATCAGAAGAAATTTTTGCTTTTCAGTTAAACAAAATGTTTAAAGAATACGCTTTATTTTTCTACATTGATTAAAATATCATTAGGAAAACAAAAATATATTTATTACTATTTGCTTCTCTCTATTCGCGTATTATAAAGAATAGTTTATAAAATAATAATAAAAATACAGTTCTCTCAAAATTTTCGAACATATAATTAAATTGAAAAAATTCGAAATTATATCATACTTACTCAACCATCATTATCTTCCTATAAAGTTCTTTATCCTATAAATAAAAATTACTTTTAGTGAATAAAATATCTTTAGGAAGTTATGTAAAGAATGAAATGAAATCAAACATAAAAGGTTTTTCTTCTTTGAATTTTTCAAAATTAAAATTAATGGGCAGAGTTTGTCTGATTTAATAAGATCAGGGAAAATACATAGAATTCTTTTTTAATTAATAATGAATGACTGTATAAATATTATATTTTCAATTTTTATGGTATATTTTTGTGAGAAATAAAATTACTGGTTCAGGAATGTTGAGTTTTTCAATAAGAACAACAGTGCAAAAAACTTCATTGGTATTCAAAACGGCGTCTTATAAAAATAAATTATTACCAAAAATAAAATTATACTTACACCTTTCACATATACTTGATAACGCTTTTTCATAATCTCAAATGAATAACTGACTTGACTGTAATATTAATGATATTTAATTTTATAAATCATTAAAATTGCAATATGTCTATAAACAATTAAAAAATACCTGCAAGATTTTGGGCAATATGTAGAACATTGTGAATTTCGAACTTTTTCTACACAAGATTGTTTTTCTTCTGAAAAAATTAGCATTTAAACTAGCAATATTGTACAATGATAACTAAACAACATACCTTCTTGACATAATTGATAAAATGCAGTCAAATAAAGGCTGGAACATACGCATCCGTATGTATCATTAGCTACCTTAAGGTAACATTCCATAAGACATTCCTGCAAATAATCATTATTTTAGATATATTAGTAGCATCGATAGTTAAAAAAATTGCTAACCAAATAACGATTTACTTCTTGTGAATAAAGTGTCTTATTAGTAAATACAGACTTAAATTTTTCGTATTCTTCGCAATATTCATTATATGGAGGTGAGAGAGAATCTTCTATCAGCTATTAAAACGAACTAAATTAAAATTAAATAATATTAATAGTGTCAGAAATTAAAAAAGAATACCGACCACATTTGGATTGATTATGTAATTGTATCCTGTTTTCATAGAAATTCCTTGCAAAAATGGATTTGCAGGCACGCCAGGTGGATGTATTGTTGCAACAATCCCATTGACGAATTCTGGGCGTAAGAGATTTTCGGGATTTATTTGTAACACTAATGAAAGTTGTTTGAAATGCGTTTCTGAAACAATGTTTAAGTGAATGATTAATAGAAAATTTATAATTAAACCACGATTTATTACATTATTCATCGATTAACAACGCCCATTATTCGAAGTAAATGACCCAGATATGAAAATAAAAAATTTACTATCTGATCTTGGCGTTTTAATATTGAAACAAACATGGCGTAGACCACTAATTTCTCCAAGGCTGATATAAAAGAGGACATCAGTATTCCTGAAATGAAAATTTGAAAATATATTCTCTGATAAAATACAAATGTGAAAAATCGTGTTTTAGAATTTATGCATTTAATACATTTTAGCTTGCTGAGTTACGTAATATGATAATTTTTGAATATAATAAAATTTACATATAGTTAAGTTAAAGATGTTTTGATAAAGCTACCTATATGATATTCAAAAAAATATCTCAATATGTGGAAAAACAAAAAACATATAACATTTATCAGGAGATAATCTTTACTGCTATAAAAACGAAATCTGTCTATACTTCAGGTACGTCGATGATGTATTTATAGTCTGGAAAACATCAGAAAATGTGCTAAATCTGACTGAAAGAATTACCGATCCATCATTACGTATTAAACTTCACAGCATGTCCTACGACTCGTTAATTTAAGTTGATAGCATTTCGAGCATTATTCAGTAAAGCTTACGTACACTGATGCTCAACAAAGTGCAGAGATAATGAAATACATACTAAGTGATTCCTTAGTTGATCCTTATTATCAACTAAGGAATCACATTTGCTTACACTTATTGGAAGTTAAAGGTTTTAAAAAATGAAGAGCAAAACGCGGTTTAACTTAAACGGAACTTCCCAGCAAATTTTGATTAGAATCAACCCGCGTTTTGGCCGTTACAAACTGCACATCAAACTCAAAGATACTGCAATAAAAAATACTTTACAAAAATCGTAGCACCGTATTTCAAGTATTCCAAAACGACAAACCAAAGATACTGGTGTTTATCAGATCCCTTTAATAAAGGATATTTTGAGCAGAAATTAGCTTTATTAATACACATCCAAAGGCCTAAAAATTCGACTAATTAACCACCAAGCCGATCTAAAAAGAGAAGAAATAGAAATAGGCCTACTTTAGTAAGTTTATTCGACGAAATAAAGTATGTCATGAGGACACGGAATTTGGACCTTCTGCAAGGTGTCATTCCACACTTACTCGTAATTTAACAACAAGCGACACTTTCGAACGAAAAACGACCCAACTGTTGTCATCTTTACGAGTCGGAGATCCTCCATTCTTCTCCAGTTCAATTAAACTAAAGAAGTAGATGAATTACGACGTTGGGAAAGAATCGGATAACGTGCAAGTGGCAGAAAGACGAAACCTAAAGAATTCAACGAGGGGAAGACATCTATCACAAAAGGGGAACACTAAAAGAATATTAACGAACGCGCAGCTCGGGGAGGATCGCCCCGAAAGTCACCGAACGGCAGACGTGTCCCAGAGCCGCTCGGCTGTCGATCGCCCATCGGAGAAACAATTGGTCGTCTCCCGGCGAAGTTTCCTGCCTCAATCAAGAAGAAAGTCGGTCACGGAGATTCCAAATCGGTTGCTAGAAACAAAAACCTCAAGGGCCGGATATAAGACTCACCACGAGTCAATAACAAGAAAAGCTTTTAAAGGTGCTTACAAAGAAAGAGGTAGGTAGGTATGCGGTTTTATGGTGCAAGGGCCTCACAG
>WUQG02437168.1:0-13874 GCA_011317285.2 Androctonus mauritanicus
GTCTTTAATTACAACTACATATTAAGGTAACTCGGGGAAGACAATAGTGGTGGGAAAATGAGAGTTTTGTGATATTTCGTTCACACGCCAATAAATGGCATGACTTCCTGCAGTCTAGCGTGGAGGCATCCAGTGTGAAAGGCTGCTGTTGTGAATATTCCGTATTATATCCACTTTAATCTACGAAATATCACAAAATTCGCATCTTCCCCCCACTCTAGTCTTCCCCGAGTTACCTTATAAACTTTTATAATTTGTTGTTTTCTCGGTAATAAAGAGCCAGTTAAGAACCTAATACGTATGTACCCCAAATTAGATTTGGGAATCCGTAAGTACCGCGACTTACGTAATTTTCGACTTACCTTATGCTTTCCGATCCTACCTATTACGTAACTCCGGGGTATTATTAATATTTCAAACTGGAAATTTTACATTTTTTCTCATAAATTTCACATATATATTATATCATAATACTTGTATTTACGAAAATAAGTAAAGGGGCATTTAAGATGTTCTGATTATGAAGAAGTGCTAAAAACATCATGATACAACTATATATGGATTATGTTGAATCGTTACTGTATTTAAAATCTACATTATTATAGTTAAATCTCGTTTATATAAAGAGGAAACTGAGGAATATTTATCAAAATTAATGATGTTTAATCGAGCGTGGTACTTTGAATAATTATAACGATTTAAACGTGATAGCTACAGAATAATCCTATGAATTTTCTATATTTAGAACTGATGATATATTTTTTTTTAAATAAAATAAAAATTAAGCCAGTAGTTCTTTGAAATTTTTCATCTTTTCAGAAACTTCTTTATAAAAATCGTAACTTACGGAAAATGAAAATTAAAAATTTTTTTTAAATATCACATTAACGAATGAAATTATCAATATATAGAATATATTCTTTTTTTTATAATTATTTATATTATTTTTTTTTGAACTATCCTTCAGTTTGTTGAAGTTATCGCTGCTGCAACGGACGAACGGTTAGCTAAAATGAATCATATAACTTCTACCAATACATGACAGAATGAGTCGTCGAAACAATCATTAAATGTCAGTATTATTACAGGAAATATTATTGATCCATAGAAAAAAGAAATACACACACGATCAGTGATATTTTTTTTATTTTTTTATTTTCAATAAGAAAAATTGTAAATCTATTATTAACGCACACCAAAAGTTTCAGCTCGGTCGATCGTCCATCCAAAATTTTCGTGTTCCAAGCAGTAGAAAAATCTAAAAATATTTTATAGGAATGATATAACAATATAATCTCAATTTTCTCTTGAAAATTCTGCATCTAAAAATTGGTTATAATTCTAAAATCCTTTGGATTAAGAATTGATAACGTTATCTCATAAAAACAGATTTCGCATATAATCGAAATTATGAATTTTTAAAGAATCGAAAAAATTCCTTTAACAAAAACTAACATGGAATATCGTACTTACGAATAATAATAATAATAAATACAGTATACAGTATACTGTACATAAAAAAAAAATTAGGAAATAATTCTACTTTAAAAAATTGTCTTATTCTGTCATCCATCTTAAAATGGATACGAAAGAAAAATTTTGTTGATTTAATCTTCTGTGTGTTTTAAGAGAAATTTAGAATTTTCACTCTAAATTCTTTTAGTATTTACAACCCAATTCAGGTAATTTAAACACTGTTACAAGTCAAAAATCGTTTGATAAGGTTGGTTTTAATATGAAAACGTATAAGCACAAATCTAAAGTGCATAGTTTATCCTCCTATACTTTCTACTGTTTTTGTTACCAAGTAGATTTTTAATATTAGCCCAAGAACTAGTGAATATCTCTTCTTCACGTGTGATGGGAATGTGTGGCCCTTTCAGAGCTAAGGTATGATGTCCTACAGTTGCATTTACCTGCACCGGAAGATCTTTTTGCAGTCTCATTGAAGAAGATACTGTCTTTCGTGATGATCTTGTTAGAGGTACACTGGTGATTGCAGTATTAGGACAATTTAAAGCCACCCTTTCCTAGAGTCAGTAAATCAAACTGGTGAATATCTAAGATAGAAATACTGTATTATATATATATATACTGCATTCTTACTTACATATATAAACACATAACTTACGAAGATAATTCTAGCCCATTTTGTTCTAAGTGAAGATTTGTTACGCACGATTATATCTAATATAACATAAAATCAGATTTCGATATTAATTCTGGATGATAAATGGTTATACCTGGTTGAAATGGCTTAAACGTATTAAACGAAATATTTATTCGAAGCAAGAAACTCAAATATCTTTATCTACGAATTGCGTTATAGTTGTAATCTAATGCTTGCGTGAAACGTTAAGGACATGCCGTGACGGAGATACGTGACCTACTGATAGAGATTCTTGTGATCGCAATATTGCGTGACAGCAATGCACGACGAATGTAGCATGTTGCAATATCGTTATGCTTGATATGCCAATGAGTAAAGAACTTATTATATATATATATATCGAGGTAGATCGATATACATTCAATAAAATATGATTTTTGCTTATTTCGTGCTGAGATAAATAGAAATATATCTTATATTTTATTAAAGGAAATTTTTACAAGTGTTTCTGTTTTTTCGGAAAATAGAAAATAACGTGACAGAACGATATATATATATATAGAACGAATCTGTTTTGATTAATTTATTTTATGCACACGTAAAGAGTAAAAATTTGGTAAAAATGTAACGAAACATTTTCTCATTTAAACATATTAAAACCATAATATAGTTTTTGTTTATTCCCTATTAATCTACGTTAAATTATTTATAACTTCGAAAGTTTTAGAAGCAAAGCAATCTTTGTAATTTCTGATCGTTGCAAAAAAAAGAAAAAAAAAAGAATATTTTTAATGGTCTGCTTTCACGCAAAGTGGCAATTGGAGTATAGTTAGAATAACTCATTCGTCAAAGAATAATTATCTGTTTTAAAGTTACAAATGTAGCTGTTAAGAGAGAAGTTAAAGTCTAAAATTTCGTAACCAATCGATAATTATAAAATGATATCGATTTACTCGACAGAATGTTATCTATGTCTTTAAAACTTTGTTTTAAATATTATCGATATCTAAAATGATGATGATAAATCAGCTTATCTAAAATAATTTACGTAAGAACGACTATGTAAGTAACACTTATATATGAACGAGTCATGTATAAGTGTTACTTACATAGCTACTTACGTAAGTAACATGCTACGTATATAACATAACTATGTAACTATAGCTACGTAAGTGTTACTTACATAGCTTTAATTAAACGTAGCTATGTAAGTGTTACTTACGTTTATAGCTATAGCAACTATAGTTATGTAAGTAACACTTCCATAGCTATAGTTACATAGCTATGTTATAAACGTAGCATGTTACGTAGTTACATATAAAACATGTATAAGTGTTACTTACATAGCTACGTAAGTGTTACTTATGTAGCTATGTTAAGTAACACTTATACACGTTTTATAGAAAAAAAAAATGTGTATACAAATATACCATACCTAAGCATACCTAGGTAGAAATGGTGTTGATAAAAATAATTTTTTTTACCCTTTCCATTCCTAGAATAAAACGATATATGAATTAAGTTAGTCCGTTTGTCTGTCAGCATGTTAATGCGATTATTTACTATCTGATTTGGATGAAACTCGTATATTTTATGTTATTAGCTTACAGTAGAGGATCAAGTCTATTGAAAATGATCGACATCGATTCGATATTATCAATTCAATATGAATGAAGATATTTAACTTATTTTGGGACAACGTTATCTGAGCTGAATAGAATTTATATACGTTATTGGAGTCTTCTAGGAAACTAAGGTTATTGAAAATGAGCTAACTTATACTAAATTGACTGAAAGTCAATTTAGTGTAAGTTACATCATATGACTGAAAGTCTGCTGTCAAAACGATATCTCATGTAAATATTACCAGTTTTCAATAAAATTCCTGTATATATTATCAAGATCCACTGCAGATTCATATTTACTAAAAATGATCGAAATGGATTCTCTTATAATAATTTTGATCGTTTTTTTACATAGAAATCCCATAATCGATTCACTTATTACGTAGTAATTGATTTAATTATTACGTAATAATAAATATTATCGTAAAGAATCTATGTAATAGTTTATACGTAATAAACTGATCCGCGTATTACGTAATAATAAATGAATAGCTAATAATTAACGAATCGGTTATGCGATTACTACGTAATAACCGAATCAGTTTATTACGTAGAAACTACGTAATAATTATAACAATTATTATATTGAATCGGGCCAAGATGGTAATCGGGGAACTAGCTTATTTTTCTCTAGTTCGTTAATATTTAAACAGGTGGAGATAGAAAGTGGTTTATTATCCTCCTGTGGGTAAGGGGTTACAATATACTCACCGTTTGACCCCGCGTGTCGTAAAAGGCGATTAAAGGGTCATCTCGCGTTGGTGGTTCCGAGATCCGTCACTGGGGGCTCGTTTGTGGGCTCCTATACGAATCGGAAGTGCTTCGGCGGTGCCCACATCCGTCACTGGGAGCCTACGATGGGGCCCTACACGAATCTAAACCACTCGCGCTGGCCCGCCATTTTTTCAAATTCTGTGTTTTCGCGTTTCGTCTTTGTGGGACAAACTCTCGCATAACCCCCATAGGGAAAGGTAGTATTAAAAAAAAATGTGGTTTATTATAACCTCCTATAAGTCCGCCAAAAATATAAGAAATGGCGATTATCAGATTATTAATTACTCGCGTTGGAAATCGAAAAATTCACAAGTGAGTGTTGGAATTTTCATCAAAAATTATGCAGTCATTTTTTTCAAGTATTATTATTAATCGTAATAATATCAGCAAAATAAAAATTAATATATACGCAATGTTTAAAGAATACTTTGCTTTCGATGTCGTTCTAATTTAGCCATTTTAAGTCACGTGATTAAAAGTTACATCTCACACTGATCAACGAGAAAGATGGCAAGTTTTGCTTCAGGATTATATGCCGAATTTAAATTTTTGTATTTATAACGCGTTTTCATAAAATAAATGATAAAAACATGTATTAAAATCCAAGCAGAGGTCTTTGGTTCGAAGAAAATTTAAAACTCGCAGCATAACATATAAACAGAGGAGGGATGAATTGCTTTAATGCTTCACAGATATATGGTAGGCCTTTACCTACTTTACAAGACGTTAAAAAGATAGATTATAGAAAAATGACGATGTAAAATATGGCATGGGCCCAGTAAATTATTCATTATATGTTTAATGCTAATTGTATATGAAGGGCTTAAAACTGCTAAACGCTTGCCTAGCTTATTTTATATAGACAAATGGACAACTGCTACATCTTTCTTAATTAAAAGAGATTAATCTATATTAATTCTTGACTTTCGTGATATATAGCCACACTAAACGTACCAAAGAAATCGCATGTGGCTCACCAGCCGCAACTTGGCTGGATGTATATACGATACCTAAAAACCTGATTTTATTTAATTCTTCTAATTTTATAAAATTTAATAATTTATTCTATTAAAATATACATAGTATAGTGAACAAGAAGTTTGTTGGACGAATAAAAAGTTCATTTTTGGTGTTTATTAAAGTGAATATCATCAAAAGCGCAATGGCATCTTACCACGAATATTCCTGGTAAGACGATCAATTGTAACTTTTTTTTTTAATTATAAATAATGACCCGATTGTTATATCAAAGTTTTTGATTGAGTCATATATGCAAAACCCTGGTAAGTTTAAGTACAAAAACAAAAAAAAAAAACATGAAATGAAAATATTCAAATTTAATATGAGTTTTAGGATCAAAAAGAAAAAGTTGGTCAACTTCTTCTCTCGATTCGCTTCTACGTAATAGTTAATGCAATTGTTACGTAATAAACGAATCGATAATGAAGCAAATCGAATTTTAAAAATATAAAGTTTTGCATAAATATAAAAAGTCGTTGGCCATTAATTCTCATTTTGAATTATTATTTACATCTATAAATATGGAAGATAAATTATAAGTCAAACATGTTACTGCGTTACATGCGATTCATCTGTCCTTCCTTCGCGTATTTTAAAAGAAATATTCAAAATCGTTTATTTTTTATTCGCATTGTTAACATAAAATTTCAGATAACTGGAAATTTTTAATATTGTTGCAAAACCAAAATAGATAAAAATGATAGACATAAGGATTGAAAAAATAAAAAATATACTATAAGTTGGATCTCATTAGTATAATATACGTAGATATAAAATTTAAATTGATTCGTGTATTGACTATTTATTTTAATAATATCGGTTTTCCCTTACGTCATCTTGATCTTGGAGTGTGTCTAGACTCTAGGCTCACTTTCTCAACACATATTGATCGCATTTGTTCTAATATTAAAAAAAAAAAAAAAACTGGTTTTATGTGTCGTTATTTTAGACAGATCAAAGATACTAGGTTATTCAAAATTTGGGTTCATTCTATTATTCTTTCCCAGCCCAGTAGTTCTGCCTGTCATTCCCAACTCAAAAAAATTGATAATGCCATTCGTCATCCTTCATATTCAACATGCTAATATTCAAGAAAGTTATGATTATAAACGTTAAGTCTTTGCATAATATAATCATTCCATCTGACATCAAAACTGTTTCTAAATATATCAGTGGAAAGCTCCCATCCTGTAATGTTCAGTATAATGTACCTCAATTTTTTGCAAGAAATTATGATTTTATATATATATAAATTTCGCACTGTTAAATATAAAAACTCATTCTTTTTAAGAGCAGCGAATAATTATAGTATGTATTTATTTTGTTGGATTATTATATTTATTTATTAAATAAATTTTGATTTAACGTAAACTAAATACTATATTTAAAAAAAAAAATTATTTATTTTTAAATGTATTCTTTCACAGTTATGTTGAAGAGCAATTTAATTTTTTATTTAATCTCATTTTTCTATACTCAAGCGAATTTTTGTGGATAATGATATTGAGAATTTTTTAAAAATATTCTTGAGCATCTCGTTCAATATCGGAACAGTAGTATCACATAAATTTATATTTAAGAATATCACCGATCAGTAGGACTTAGTGATGTATGAAATTTTCCATTCTAAATAGATTATATGTGTTCTGTTACATTATAAAAAGTTTTTGCTGTTTCTATGCATGATACTGTATTTTGGAAGTATAAATTTAGCAATTTGTACTTTCGACAAGTATGGACATGATTCGATTAATCGATTTTTTTATAGATTTTTCCAAAAAATATCTTAATTAAAAAAAATTATACTCTAATCATCATGTTTTTTTCTCTTAAAAATATATATTTTTTAATAAATTTTTGTAAAAAATGCAACATTAAGAAATCATCATTTTTCTCCATTTTATATGATTTTTTTTAGAAAATATTCACGATTTTCTCTCTAGTTTTTTTTTTTTTTTAACTAAATAACGATGATTGTTTCCTTATCACTAAAAAAATAAATTTAATTGGAAATGTTAAAGCATCTGTTTTAAAAAAATTATAAGAAGATAGAAAGCATAAAGAAGAGAAATTTTAAGCTTTAGTAGAATTAGCATGAATTCATTTCTTGTGTCAATAAACTGCTTAGAAAGTCTTCTTTTGTAACAAAAGGAACATTGAGATTGGGAGGAAGACGTTTGTGATATCAAGAATTAAACTTGTATTCAAATATTGACCCGCATTTGTGTTTCCTATCCAAACAGAAAGATGTGACTTCAACTAAATTACGTTCTCACTCTTCGAATAATAATCAGAAAACTTCTATTTAGTCATTTAGAATGAAAGTCTACTTTATATATATATATATGTGGAATTCTCAAATTATTTGCGATTTTTCTGTTAGTTAACCATTTCTTTGTGTCATTATTGAAAATTATTCACACCGAAAAATTTGGTTAAAATATTTGATAACTTCTGTCAGGAAGCGAACAACTCGGTAAGAATTTCAATGAAGTTTTTCAAACGTTTAAAATTTATTATTAAAATATTCTTTCCATTAGATAGAATTCGTTAAAAAAAAATAAAATATATATAAAAAAAAAATATTTCTACAGTAGAGCAGAATATATTATTATATATATATATATTTTTTTTTTGGAAATATATTTTCAATTTGGTCTTTGGTCCCCGTGAGGCAGGTGAGCAGTTCAATCTGTTAGCATTTTCCTCTCTGAAAGCTTGCATTTGCCTGGTATGAAGGACTTTATTACGTGACGTCATGTGGACTGGATATAAATCGATCAAGCGCATTCCTTCCATGTAAATCGATTATTGATGCCGTCTTTGATGGAAGTTAAGTTTTTACCATATTAAAAGGAGTAATATAAACATCAGAATTTTAAAGTAGGCTGGTTTATTTGTATGAATGAATTTGCGATGACTTCATCCATTATAATGACGCTTTAAAAAAAAATGACGCGATAACTGAATGATTTGAAACAACCCGGCAATCGAACGTCGGTGTTTTCACGTATTTTTGAGCAAATTAAATCAAGCTGTTTTAATATAAACGGTCTACCTGACGTTTATCGAATGCTTTCGTGAAAAAATCTGACGTGAGTTAAATTTTTAGTGAAGCGAACAGTAAGTAGTCTTTCAATCCATTCTCTTGAATATTGTTCCTATACGGAAACATGAATTTATAATCGTGTTAAAACGTTATCTTATAGGAATTTAACAGACTACTTACGAAGAGACCTGAATACCTGTCTCGTTATTTTTAAGATGTGAGCGATTCCACTCTTTATAAAGATTCACAAATAATCCTTCATTCAATCGAACTCAGTTTGATATATAAATCAATTATGGCATCTAATTAATCGTTTTAATTTAATAAGCGCTACATCAGTTAAGTAATAAAGCCATTAAGCTGTTTGCACGGCGACAACTATGGTAAAAATATCCACCTAATTCAATTCTATCGTAGCAATCATCAGCGTTAAATCGTTACTTACATATAAAAATGACGGATCTAGGTTAGTTTCACCTGTTTAATTTTTGAATAAAATTATATATAAGTTCCAATACAGTAATATCGAACTGAAAAATTCGGTAGAAGTATGAAAAGCACTAAAAATCCATCCATTTTACGATTAAATAAATTTCATGATTTATGGCTAGTGAAGTTATGCTGTTTTAAATTTGCAAAACTAATGGATCTGTTTCTAGCGGTAGCAATAAAAATCTGTTATAAAAAATAATGATAATGATGATGATGAATTGTAGCATAGAATATTATAATAATTACTTTACTAATTCACGAATTTACATTCGTATTGTTTAGAGTCAACGATGTTTTAACATGAAATTATCAATCAATAATAAATAAATCGTTAAGCATAATATCTAACAAAAGCTGCTAAATATATAAGAAAAAATTTTTAATTAATATTATAACAGTATAGTTGTGTTGAACAAATTTGGTTCGATGCATAACATGTACTACAGGATGATCGATCATTTTATCACGAATATCACAGTTATCATATGTTTAATATAAAAACAAAGTGAGATACGGACATCAAACGATATGTCGGCTTACAATACCTGTTTACAGTAGGTGCTGAAAAGGCCCACTCTGTGCTTCAAAGCAGGTGCGTCCAGCTTGACTATGTTGGATGTCACCTTGCGTAGGAGCATACAGTTAATGGATATAGTCTCTCTTGTTATATTCAGTTCCAGGTCTTATATAGTACGTGGATTCTATATTGCAGTGCTACACTAACCTAAACCAAACAATTTACCCCCTTTGCAAGAAGAGTAAGAAGAGTACTTACTCTTCTTGCAAAGAGAAAGATATAAAGCATAAAGAAGATTATTTATGCTTTTTATCTTCTTGCGTAAGAAGAGAAGAAGAATACTCTTCTTCTCTTCCTAAGCAAAGCCATGCCAGATATGACTGAGAAGATGATCATCTTATATATTGGTTTCTTCATCGCACTTAAATATCAAAGTAAAATATGAGCCAATTTTCGTACTATCAGGACAGTATTGCACTCAAAACTATAATAAAATTTTGTTTATTAATTATATTTTTATTAATTAAAACAAACACATCCAATCGAAATTTTAATGTCGTCAATAAACGTTATATCCCCATTCTGAAGAGCTGAATGAGAAGAATTTCAGGAGTAACTCAAATCAAAAATTTTCTCTTATATATATATATAGCAAAATAGAAGTTCCTGACTTGCCAATTAATTTTTATTGTTATATACTATATATATAAATTATACTGCAAATGTTCTATAGTTGTTTAATTGTATTATACATATCAAGTCATTAGCACCTCGTTTGGTTCTGGTAGATGCCATTTAGATGCGCGTAAATAGATGTTATTCATCATGAATGTATCTTTATCGTTTCATCCTCATCATTTCGACTTCCATAAATCAAATATATGATCGTACATCCATTATAGGTTCAGATTTTTCTTTTTTTTGGGGGAGGATATAGATTAACCGCCTCATTTGTCCTCTTATTCTGATAAATGTTACTGCGAATCCGTATACAGTATAAATTTAGAAAAGAAAAAATATATATATAGTTAATGATGTCATTGCTGGATTTGATCTCTTCTTTCTGTGCGACTTACGACGTTTAAATCTTTAATGTGCCGGTTTAATAAATATTTTTTTCGTTTGATTAACCCGAAAATTTGCATTTATCTCTATAATAAGTAAGATGGTGTTGTTGTTTAACTCGTACTCTCTTAAATTCTTTTAACGTTTTGAAGTACAATAAGGAGAATATTCAGTAAAAACCTTACAAAGCAACAAATTTTATCGTATACAAGAAACAATTTTTCAATATTAAATTACAGGAAAAAAAAATTTGTAAGAAACATTGCAGTTATTCTAAATATTTATTTAAGAAATTTTATCCATTTTTTTTTCTTTTTTGTTTATAATTTAAACAGTATTTGTTGTTCTTCCAGAAATAGAATAAAAAAAAAAATTCTCTTATGCAATTAATCTTTTTCTTCTTTAATCTTTATCTATCTATATATATATATATATACATTAAAGAAAAAATAGAATGACAATAATAGCATCGTTGTATTTTACAGATTCCTTTTTAGCATATTTTAAATATTTATTTATAAAATTATACCATCACTATTGTTTAAAATCAAACCATAAAATTCACATAAAATTATACCTTCGCTATTATTTTTTTGAATAAAAATTAAAACAAAAATTATTAAAAAATATAAGAAACTAATAAAAATTTAAAAAAAATAATAGCGATGGTATGATTTTATGTGAATTTTATGGTATGATTTTAAATAACAGTGATGATATGATTTTATAAATAAATTTTTAAAATATGCTAAAAAAGGAATCTGTAAAATACAACGATGCTATTGTCATTCTATTTTTTCTTTAATATATATATACTGCATACAGATAGATAGAGAGAGATTAAAGAAGAAAAAGATTAATTGCATAAGAGAATTTTTTTTAATTCTATTTCTGGAAGAACAACAAATACTGTTTAAATTATAAACAAAAAAAAGAAAAAAAAATGGATAAAATTTCTTAAAAAATATAAGAAACTTATAACGAAATATATATATATATATCGTTATGAGTTTCTTATATTTTTTAATAATTTTTTTTTAATTTTTATTAAAAAAATAATAGCAATGGTATGATTTTATGTGAATTTTATGGTTTGATTTTAAATAATAGTGAATGTATGATTTTTTAAATAAATATTTAAAATATGCTAAAAAGGAATCTGTAAAATACGACGATGCTATTGTCATTTTATTTTTTTCTTTAATCATATTTATATTATTATTATTATTATTATTATAAATCTATTATTAGAAATAAAAGAAACAATAAAACTGTTCTGTCTATTTAATTTTAAAACCTAAAAATAAAACAAAAATATATATACATTTTCTTATTATTATTATTATTATTATTATCATCATTATTAAATTATTCTGTATTTAATTATTTAATTTTATAAAAATAAATAACAGAATATGTTATTATGTTTTTATATATATATATATATAAAAATCAACATTTAGCAAAATTGATTTTTTTAAAAATTTATATACAAAAAAAAAATAATAATAATAAATAAAAAATTCATGGTATATAATTTTTAGAAATTTAACGATTCCGCCATCTGGTGTATAAATACGATATTAATCTATTTGCTTAATTGCTTTTAAAATTTAATTATAAAATTTAAAAAAAAAAAATTTTAAATTCCATTTCTGTACCGATTTAACGAGAGATAAAAATAACGTTTTAAACGTCGTTCATTATTTCTAGTATATATACGTTTTAACGTTAACTTCTTCCCTGTTTATGTGCAGAGAGTATGGTATGTTTTATGTTTAACGTCAACAGTAGACTAATTTATCCACTTATCGATTGTAAACTGAGAGAATTGGGAGTATTTTTAAATGACGAATTTCTTCTTTTATCTTTTAATAAAAAGTATATTTCGTCGTTTTTATTTTTATTCACGGTAAAGGTAAGAATAACCAAGCAGTCTCCGGAGAGAAGGCATAAACAACAACGCATGCGCAACAGTTGTACTCGCTTTGGAAAGCTTCACTCTCTATACAACCGCTATCCAACGGTACGACAATTGGGTGAGTGTTCTAACGTTTACTGTCTAAAATAACAAAATATAGTCATGCGGAACGTAAAATTCTTTTTATACATTTATATTTTTTTAATTATTATTATTATTATTAATAATAATTAATTATTAAAATCCTTTCGCGATTTTTTTTCAAAGCGCTTAATGGTTTAGATATGATCGATTTTTTTTTCCTTCTTTTTTTGTTTTTAATCTGTCAACTGTGCACGTATAAAATTGAAAAAGTGCTAAAGGTGAAACAACCAGGTAATAAAATACCTGCTAAATATTAACAAAAAAAAAAAAACACTTTTATGTTTTTTTTTCGTGTTTGGTGAGTTAATTATTTAACTTGTATATGCTTTTTTTTTTTACTGAATTAAAATGGAGGGAATTTTTAGCGAAATATCTGCTAAAAAAAAAAAATTGATTTTGGCAGAGATACTGTCAAAAAAAACGTTTACGTTTTATTTTTTTATTCATTCGTTTCCTACTTTTATCAATAAAAATTTTTTTGTTTCGTGTTTTTTATATAAAAAGAAAATTTTCAATAAAAGTAATAAATTAATTTTTTTTTTACCAAGTACGATTGTCGTATAAAACATGTGTTAACAGGTTATCGCGATTTTTTTTATTTTAATTTTTATGTTTAATTATAATTAAATATCATTAAATATCATTAGATAAATAAATTGCAAATTTGTTAATCCTTTTGTTCTTATTCAAGTTCAATATATATTTTATTAAACTGTAAAAATTGCTATGAAAAATTCAGGAATCCAATATCTAGCAATTAAAAAATAAAAAAAAAAAGAGCTCTTTCAATAAACGATTTTTTTTTTTTTTTTTTTGTGGATGATTCTCGAAGATTTTTAATGAATTTTTGATAGATATTTAAGTTCTCGAAATTAAATTTTCCTTTAATGAATTTTAAATAGTTTCTGATTAAATAATAATAACGATAAAAATCGGTTGTTAACATAAAACTTGAATTTTTCCTATCGAGTCTAAGTTAGGAACGAGTTATACAGGAAAGTTGTCGTATGAAGGAAAAACAAAAATTATATATAAACCGCATATATATATATATTTCTTTTCATATTTATCTCGGGTTTGGCGAATAACGTATTCAATAAAGCTTTGCTGGATACAAGATGGAAATTTATTCTTATTCAATTCTAGAAAACTATTGC
>WUQG02437179.1:0-13868 GCA_011317285.2 Androctonus mauritanicus
TTTGATTGGGGGCACAATAGACCTGTGTTGGTCGTGGTGCTTGGGCTGTGTAGGCTCCTCCCTCTCTACTACTACTACTACTACTACTACTACTACTGTTGTTTCCTCAAATACCTATTCTCTCATATACTTTATCTGATATTAGTTGTTTAGATATTTCTCTATTATTAACAGTTATGAAACAAAATTGAAACTCTATTGTTTTATATTATTATATTGTAAGATAAAATATGAATTAGGACTAACTATTAAAATTTTAAATCCTGCTTATGTTCACCTATGTATATGAATTAGTAATTTAGTTTTAATATAATGTATTATTTGATTATATATTCAATTTATTCATATTTTTAATTTTGTAAATTTTCAATTATTATTGTTAAATTTGAACATTTAAGACTATAAATTCATCAATGGATCTTTCAATATAATGAATGACATGCAATCTTTATAATAACTAAATGCACTGAAATATTTTAATTGATTACTTTATAATTAAAATTGATCTTATAATTTTATATTAGTTATTTACTAAACAGAATAATAATAAAATTTTTTAATCTGAAAAAGCTAAAAAACTAATCAAAAATCAGATACAGATTCTGGATGTTCCTTTTCAATGCAAAAAGGAAAGGAATTCTAAAACTGTCAAACAAATCTGTAATACTTTGGAGAGAAAGACTATAATAAACTTATTGAAGGATCTCCTAATTGAAATCATCAATCTTGAGAAAAATAAATAAATAAAATTTTACTATGATAATTTTAATTACTAATACAAATGGATTGTGTGATCCTAATAAATAAAAGTGTGTGTTGATCCTAATAAATGAGAACTGATGTTTGATTCAAATTTTAATTTGATTAATGAAATTAGAAAAAAAGAGGAGGAGAAACTAGCATAGAAAAAATTTTCAAGACAATATACATAGAACAAACATTCTATCAAATTCTCTCCCTGTTTGTGTATGTTCATTGACAGATTGACTTCTTCTTTCACTTTGTGTTCATCAATATTGTGGTTTATGTATAGTAAAGAATTTAAGGGAAACAATGAAGAAGAGAAAAAAGAAATTCACTCTCATAGATATATTTATGGGTTCTGTGTTTAATTACCCTCTAGCTTTCATAAAGTTAGAATTTGATTTTATATTTTGTGTTTCATTAATTTGGTGTGTATGCATGTGTCTATATGTACTACATGTGTGTTTAATATTTCTGGGTTTGATGTAAAAATAAATTTTAAGTTACAAATGTTTTTGGTTTACAAAATAAATCTCAGAAATGCATTAAGGAAGACATCATAATTAGGCATCAAAAAATGAAGAAGATCAAAACAATTCCATCTTTACCATGATGAAACAACTTGACTTTATCTCCCATAAGGAAAAAAGAAAAAAAAAAGATATATGAAAAAATGAAGAAGCATCAAGCAATCCATTTGTAATTAAAGGAAAATCTATATTACAAATCTTGTTTTTGTTTGTATTGGAAATCAAAATATGAGATTTAAATTAAAAAAAAAAATCAATATTTAAGTGAAATTAATAATTCTAACCTTCTTCATGTATTTTGAGGTAAAAAGCAACAATATCCAATTGACGATTCTTTAGACCTTCTTCTAATATCTCTGATTTAACATTGATATCTTGCCAGTTATTCATGAGAGAAATGCTTTCTGCTACTGTTCCACAATAATAAAACATTAACTAAAAATATCAAATAGAAAAACAAATCATTTGAAATTTATAAAAAGAAATATAAGAAATATTCCATTTTATATTTAAAAGTATTTATAAGAAATATTCCATTTTATATTTAAAAAAGTATAATAATAATAAACTCCTACTTTGAAGGAATCTTATTATTTAATTGTCTTTATCAGATAAAAAAATAAATATAAAAGTTAAAACAAAGACAATAAATATAATACCTTAACTTAGAAGCTAATTTAAAATTATTCTATTTTTAAATTGCTGAAATATAATGGAATACTGTTATTTGAAAAACTTTTATTTAAAAAATATGATATGCATCTCATAAATTATTTAAAATAATATTTAAAGGAAATCTAATAAATATAAATTTAAATTTAAAAACTACACTAATTATTATATGGATCAACTGAAACTGCATCTTTATAAATGATTTTGAAGAAGTTTATGATTCTTTTAGTTATCTAGAAATCTGTTTCTATAAATTTATATAAAATGCAACAAAAATGTCATATATTTTCATCTTGTCACTAATAAGATCTAATATACTTCAAAATAATTCAGTATACAACGCATTTATATTATTACAAATAATTAAATTTTTTAGAATGCATAATCCTTTTGTATTTTCTTTCTTTCTCTCACCATCTTCTATGCAATGCGTAAAAGTCCTTCTGAAGAATGCATGGAATGCTGTACATTTATAGATGTATGGGTCATATGTCAGTTTTCTAATATAGAAGTTATGCATGTCTCTTTCTTATTATTTGTACATTTAAAAAATGTACAGTTGTGCTGCTTTGTTGATGTAACTTTAATCTCAGACCTAGGTTGTTATTTGTGAAAGAGTCTGAATTTTTCAATCTTTGCCTGGTTCTGCCTTATGATAAAAACGTTATCCACATATCTACTGTAGAACACTATTTCTGCTTTTATCTCATTCATTTTTATCTCTTCTATAATTCTATATTCTATATGTTTCTATATTTCTATGTCTTAGAACTAACTCAGCAAGTTAGTTCTAAGACATATATGGCTTTATAAATATCATCAAGCATGAAATAGATAAAATTAACAGAGAAACACAATCCAGACAAGAACCATAGCCAAACAATAGTTGTGTGGTATAATCAAATAAGGAGAGTAGTTCTATAATATAATATCAAAAAATTTAATACTATCAGCAGTTATGTTAAGAAAAGAAAGCTGAAAGCAGAATTCAAAAGAAACTCCGCTCTATTCCAATTACTGAAGAATGAGGACGACTCATGTGTCCTTCTCATTCTCAGAAGATATATGCCATTTTTTTGCTATTTCCTCAGTAATTGGAATAGAGTGAAGAAACTCCACTCTATTCCTATTACTGAGGAATGAGAAGGTCTCATGTGTCCTTCTCATTCTGTATATGCCCTTTTTTTACTGTTCTTCATGAAGGATACATGAGGAACAGCAAAAAAATGGCCAATCCAGAATAATATATTAGTTAGACAGGAAACATACATTGATGCTAAAGAGAAACCTAGCTATAAGGATGAAGGAGCACCAATGTGACATCAAAATATCAGGCTATAACAACTGCTCTGGCAAGGAAGTTGAATATCAAATTCAGAACTAAATCTAGCACCATAAGCAAGCATCACTTTTATTTCGTATAACGTTTTTGGATTTTCGTTTCAGTCCCTCGTCAGTACACCATATACAGTTACCTCCGTTATACACTATTCTACAAAATAAAAGTGATGCTTGCTTATGGTGCTAGATTTAGTTCTGAATTTGATATATAAGTAAGCAGAGTGATGAAATTTCTATGAAGTTGAATATGAAGAGAATCTCAAGATAGAATGGGAATAGGCAAAAGTCGTTAGAAAAGTAAATGAACCATATGAATTACCCATTGTAGAAACCCTAGAAAATATAAAAAGATCACAAAACAAATACCTAGTTAATAATAATTTTCCAATTAATCCACTCACCATCTGGATTTATGCTACTATGAAAATTTAAAAAAAAATACATAGTCAGGAGCATAATGATCTACCCTTAACCTGGCAGTGATATCATGTTTATCCAACGTGTCAGGTTTCATGTGAGCTGTCAGCTAAAATTTTTATTAAAAAATTTTTGCTATTTTTTAATCTACAATCTTCTGATTGAATTAAAGTTTTTATTTCTACTATATAAAAAAATCATTTTTCTACATTATGTTGCTATTTTTTAATAAATTACAGTATATAATTTGATACCTCCTTATCAAAATTATGTAAACAAACAAAGAGATTGCATTTCAGACAGCCCTAAATCTTTTCCCGACATCAAAATAAAAAACAGTTCTTCTTTCATTTGTAAATAGAGGAGTGGCTTTTATAAGCTGAGATAGTCCAAGATCATTTGGAAGCGGTGCATTAGTGGGAGTAGCTTGTGAACAAGGGCAATAAAATATGACCTCCAGAAGCATTCTGCAATTTCAATGGTTATTAATCATATATTATTTAAGTTTAACCTCATAATCTAATTTTATCGTGTTCTGATATACTATTTATATGCATATTTTGTAAAAATTTTCAACCAAAAAGAAATTTTTTTGTTTTGTGAATTTTTTTTATTGAATGTATAATATGCAAATTATGAGGATAAACAGATTCAAAAATTTCATTTTTTTCATTACTATTAATGATAACAAAGTAGTTTGTATTTTTATTTTAAAGAGAAAATTTTTGGTATTTTAAACACTATATATTTGATACTGGGGTCAGAATTTATATGTAAGGGGTAAGGGTACATTATTTCCATTTAGAACTAAACAATCATTTCTTCAAGTATTATTTATTACTTTATCTTCTAGCCTTCACTTTTTAATTGTATAATTAAATATTAAATAATTTCTATTAGAAATTTTATGAAATCTTTAGGTAAATTTATTATTATAATTAAAAGAAAAATATAGCCACATGCAGTAATGTTAAATCATTATTCAAAATTTAATAAAGAACTTTAAATAAAAATATAAATATAGAGTCAGGTAAATAATATATTAAATTATATAAAAATAAGAAAATTATATTTATTCAGAAAAACTCTTATCTAATCACAAATTGAATAGTTTGTTTACACACATCAAAACATGATGCAAATCATTCAATAGCCATGACATGAAACAGCAAATTATTTTTAGAAATTATTAATTATGGTAATCTGCATAATTTGCATCAAGACAAATTTTTTGGAGGGACTGTCAGTCCACATATTTTCTTTATGGCTGATTTTAATGCTGTTTACAACATTTAATGAATGCAATGGGAAGGACCTAGTGATTTAGGAAAATTTTAATTTTTTCAAATTTTTCGATCTGACTCTTGAGAGTGAAACGTGCAGACTCACAGCCCAATGAAACCAAGGCTGGGTTAAAATGTTATTGACTTTTGTAAAGCTGTATTATTAATTTAATCATTTTACATCTATTCAGTTATTTTTATTTATATTTTTCTAAATTTAAGCTTAAGTTATACTATTGTTTTAACATACATTACATACTCCATTTTTTAAGTCTTTAAATAAATAAAATGTCATGCACTGATGTTCGTTTGCAGAATAGTAAATTCTGAATGTGGGAAACTGGTGAAAATGATTATGCTGTAACTGAAAGCTTTAAGCTTTCTAATTGAATAAACTTTGCTTTTTATCCTACAACTACAAATACTTAACAACATAATATTTTAACACAAGTAAAATTAGGTTTTTAGCAGTTTTGCATTTTGTTAAATATTTAACACGTTTCTCATATTCTGTTTTTGTTATTAATACAGGGTGTCCCACATAAAACCAGTATGCCTCACACCCAAGATCCAAGTAACACTTTGAATTTTATATAACTTTATTTTAAACATTATTAGAACTTTATTTTAAACTCACACAATAGGCTTATAATTTCATATCTTTTAGTGCACAATGACACAATGTATGAGATATCCTATCGTGAGGCATACTGGTTTTATGTGGGACATCCTGTATATTCATTTACGAAATTATATCTATTGTATTTCTTATGTACAGTCGGTTGCAGAAAGATCTAAACATTAGCGGAAACGGTTGGGCTTTCCTACAATATGCAAAAACGGATCGCATAATTACTCCAGCAGTAGATCGGTATACGTAGAACGTGGTAGCGACTATGCAGGCAGTCGCTTAGCAACAGGGGTAGGAAGGTGTATTGAATGGGTTTTAGATTTATACTATCTTTTACTTTTATATTTTATAAATACATTAGATAACATAATAAATATTAATATAGCAAATTAGAGATATAAAATTACTGGCAATGACTGAATTAATAAGCAATAATATGCAGCAGACAATAAGTTGTTGAAGTCAAGCGTCCGCTACAGTCTCCATAGTACTAACAAGAAAAAGGAGGAGGAGTTGTTGAAGTCCGAAAAGTTATTGAGTCAAAGAAAAAAGTTTAACATGTCATCCACCCCCACAACCCCCAAAACTATAAGATTATTAATTATTCACCAAGGCAAAATGGGGTGTCTGTGAAAGAAATATCAAAGATGCTAAACATTAGCAGGAGCACAATTTACGGAATTTTAAGGCATATCGAGGAGACTGGGACGGTGTCACCAAAGAAGTCTCCGGGTCACCCAGAGCGACCAGTGGTCAGGAGGATGAGGAAATAGTGCTTCTGAGCCGTGAAAACCCATTTAGATCCGCCAAATCCGTTTTGAGTGAAATGGCATTGCCTGTATCTTTAGACACTGTGCGAAGAAGGTAAGTAATTTCAATTTTATTAATGAAATGGATAAGCTTTAAAGAAATGTTATTACAGTCTAATTAACACAATTACAAACTGTAGATAATAGAAGCTGTATACTAACGCTGTCATATCTACTGCAATACACCAGTTACTACGTTATTATTAGTAAATGAAGTGTGTGCCTAACGATATTAGGTCGAATTCTGATATTTTATAAGGAAGCCTGACATTTTAATTGCCTAAACTCCTCGATTTGTAATTTACTGCATGCTACAGTTTTCTTTAGAGAACAATAAATTTTTTTCGCTGTTACTTATAACTCCGATAAAAATGTATTGCGTTTAGATGAATGAATTAAGTTATAAAATCATCTTTCCCTTCGAAATGAATTGTTAATTACAGCTCAGTGCGCGGCAGCTAAATATTTTTAGCTTTAATTAATGAGCATACATATTCTTAAATTAATCGGTATGAAACATGGTTATTTCAGATTAAGAGAAGCCACTCTACCGGGGAGAAGAGCTGCAGAAAAGCAAATACTGTCCCTTAATAACATCGTCGATCGGATAGGATTTTCTTACTAACACCAGCATTGGGAGGGCGGAGTGGAGTAATGTTTTTACTGACGAAAAGGCCTTTAGCGTCGATAACCCGGTGCACTCACACCTCACCATTGTGGTGAGGTGTGGGTGCACCGGACTAAAGGAACTCGGTATGATGCTAAATATGTGCACGGAAGAAGAAGAAGCGGCAGATTTTCCGTAGGTGAGATTATATACTCACTTGAGATAAATTATTTTTATGAATCAGCTTTTCTGTTTCAATAGTAACATTGAAAATAGGTCATATGAAAAACAAATTTTGTCCTCCTCAGTGTCTCAACCAGTAGCAGAATTCAAAAACTTTAACAGCCTATTTACTGCACTAGGTGATTTTGTATGTAAAACATACTGTTAAAAGTTGGAACAGCAGCATTTATTTCGTTTTTATGCATTTACACTGGAAGTATATAAGATTAGAAATAATTGTTGTTTTATTTCTTAATATGTCTTTTATAAAAGAACAACAAAATTATAAGTTAAAAAGTTTCTCCTAAATTATTATCAGTAATATTTTTCCCTACATGCATATTTTAACCAAACAACATATTCACCCAAACGGACAAAAGTTTAGGAAACGGTTACCCGGAATCAGTGGGGACGGACCGAACTATAGCGAATTTGATGAGAATCCGGCTGTTATGACTGCTCTTTATCCCTACCGCTTTCTTCCGATTTCTTTTAGTCTCATCGAGCTGATAGGTTAGGAGATGTTGACGCTACACACACGAATACGTTAGATGGAGAATAAATTGACGTCCATTCCGTTGATAGATCAAAACCGGGCGATGGGGCTGACTTTTGAAATACGCGTCATACAGTGGTCGGCACCTAAAGTATAGGCCTGCGTGCTAGTTATCTGGAAGTCGATCACGTGACCTGTCGAAGGCGGTTGTTGCTAGAAAATTGCAGTGATCTCTAGAAAATTTATGTAGAAATAGATGGATTATTTTTGTCGAACTTGAAGAAATTTTATTTCCTTTAAAGTAAGTGATGATATTCCTGTTTTATCTGTTATGTACTTATATATGTTTTATTTTACATTAAATCATTTTCACGTATTTCAATTTATTTCTTTTTTTACGATGACATTTCATATTTTAGAATACTATTTAATAAAATGTAATTAGGAGCTATTAAAAGACATTAATTACATTTTAATTTATAAAAGTACAGAATTTAAACATTATAAAACTATTATATACTGTATTTATAGTGTATTATATTTAAACAAAGATATTATTTAAAATATTTCTGAGTGGTAACGAAATCTTTAAATGTCGCCTCGATAACCATTTTGCATAACTAATCGTCTGTACTGAGTTTGGAATTCTAATTAAAAATCTAAGTGCTAATCAACGAATTAAATTTGTCTTAATTGGAAAAAGTTGCCTTTATGCAGAATAATTTAAAAGAACCAAAACTAAGAAATATTCTTCCATTATAAATAATATATATATAGGTATCTGAATGCTAATTTAAACTTTTTATAAGCTACAAATAAATTTAGTTTAAATCGTCTTATAATGTAGCGAATATTAACTTATAAATAAAAATGGAACAATAACGGTTTATTTAAAAAATTAATAGTTAGAATATTCTTTCTTATCTAGATTATGCCATTCAAGTGTTCTGTTCCAAAATGCTGTCGAATTATATACCTCCATATGTTTCGTGTTTTCGATTTTGCAAAAGATGAAGAAAGAAGAAAAGTATGGATAAGTAGGATTCCGCGGAACAATTTCAAAATCACTGAAAATGCATGAGTTTGCATAAAACACTTCTCTTAAGATATGATTCTCCGAGAAGACACAGTATGTGGACTGAAAAAATGGGAAAATTCATAAAGTACCACGTACAAATCCATGTTTAACATCTGATGCTTTCCCGTGTATTATCAATGAAACAATTCCCAATCTAAATGCTCAAATTCCTAAGAAAAGAAAAACCCGTGAGGAAAAAGAGGATGGTATTCAGAAAATTATAATTCAGTCTTCAAACGTATAAAACAGAAGTTCAAATTTCAAAATTAAAAAATTTTCAGGCTGTTGAACGATATGTCATGGAAAGTTTGAAGAACTATTCTGAGTAGACTTGTAGTCTATCTAATGAATGTTTAACAGTATTAAAATTATCTATTGGATATTCTACAGATCATTATATGTTTTAAGGTATATCCCAATTTAACCTATGAAATATATTCTTGTAATGCTAGAAGAGATGCAAATAGAATAGGTTTAAAATTTCAAAAAATAGAAAACAAATATCATATTGATATATTGTTAGAAACTTGTCATAAATATACAATGCATGATAAAAATAATATTGATGGCAAATTTTCTGAAGCTGTTAAACTCTTAACTGAATGGTGTCAAGAATTAGATGAAGAAAAGCAACCATTATTAGATATATTGATTGAACAAATAAACCTTATCAATAGACCTAAAGAGAGGTATAGATTTTCCTCCTCTTTACTTCAGCTCTCTTTTAAAATATTTTTAATATCACCGGGCGCGTTGCATTGTAAAGCGGCTAGAAGCTGCTCTCCGAAAAGACAGTCTAGCCTTAACCGCTAGAAGTTAGCCGCTGCAGCGCTAGTGCAGCGAAGTTTAGAGTAGATGCAAGTAGGTAGAAAGATGGCCGATTCTCGTCAAATGTTATTTGTTAAGTTTGAAAGAGAGGGAGAAAACGATTTAACAATGTGGATTACAGAAGACGAATATAGGAAAGTTATTGAAGGTGAGCATTTGCTTTAATTTATTCTTAAATAAGCTTTATTTACTTCAAAATTACATAATGAAGGTGAACTAATTGTATTCGGCTATGTGTAGACGACTATTGCCAACTTTACAATTTTAATTTCACTTTAAACAGTTCTATTCATTTGGCTACATTAAATATCAATTAAAAGGATTTTATAAAACTTTAGTTTAATAGAAAAGTATGTAAAGTATGTTAGCCAAATTAATCAATATACTTTAATTTCAGATGACTCCTTTGCATTGGAACTAATAAAGCGAAAAAGATATGATGCTATACCTGATGTTAATCCAGTTACAAAAAAGAAATTAAAGATTGAACCTTATTCATCAACTCAAGGTTATTTTCTATCAATGTTTTAGTTCTAATCAATTACAATTAAAAACAACTTATTTTTAAAATAATCTTTTAATTAATTTAGTATAATTTTGTTCATTTATTTTTACTTTCTTCCTAATATTTTCATAACCATATTGTATTATGTTCTACAATGTTTAAAGTTTAATTTATAGTTTAACTAAATTATTGTATATTTTGATAAATAATTTTTTTAAAATACTTATTATAGATGAATCAATTAAATCTTCCCAACAAAAGGAAGATTTTACTAAAATAGGCCAGGAACATTTACCTCAGAGTAAAGAACAAAATTCCTCAAATATTTTAACAGGTTTGTTAAATTAAATTAATATGAAATACTTTAATACTTTTATCATTTAAATATAAATTAACAAGCATGTATGTTTATTTCAGAAACATTCATCTGGGACCGCAAACTGACTTTGTTACTTATTGATGAATACAAGAAAAGAAAAAATGATTTTCTCCAACCAGTATCAAAAAAAAAAATACTGTGGAATGAAATTGCAGATGCAATAAACATAAATGGCTATAACATTACAGCTGAAATGTGTAATAAAAAGTGGAGAAATTTATTAATTACATATAAAAGAATATGTGATAACAACAAAAAATCAGGAAGGGGTGCAAAAAGATGGGAGTATTTTGGCCATTTTGAAGAAATCTATCAAAATGATCCCATTTTTGAATCACCTGTGACTGTTTCAATTGGTTCAAAATCTGTTGATGAATTATGTAACATCAATGAAAGTACTGAAGAAAGTTGCAACTCCCAAAACATCGAACAAATGAATAAGCAAGCAAAATGCAAGAAAAGGAAATGCAAAGAAACCTTAGAAGTGGATTTGAAAAATTTTTTAGAAGAAATTAAGAAAGAAAATAATAATCTATTAAAAGAAATGAAAAAAATGCATGATGAAACTTTAAAAGTAATGAAAGAAAAAAATAAAATTTTGCTTCAATTAAATGAAACATTATCAACTTTAATGAAATGATATCATCAATATCATTTCATTAAAGTTACATTTCATTTTTTTTTCAAATGTTTCATTTTATTTTTGTAAAATTTTTATCTTAGACATTATTTAATTTATTTTGCAATAAATTTACTTTTAAATGAAACATGAAAGTTTCATATCTTATTTCAGTTGTATAAGGAACACTTTTTAAAGATTAACTTTGTAATAGTGAAATCAATTGAATTTCATCTTTTCTTTTTCCATATAAAAAATAGTGAACTTGTGACTTAAATTATGAAAATAATAAACATGCTAGTTTCTAAAATTTAACATTTTAAAAATTTTATTTGAAAATTACACTTGCATTAATTAAAAAAAATATACAAAATATTTTGTCATATAACATATCAGAATATCATAGCAGCAATTTCATCTCTTTTCAGTTTGCCTTCTTCACACTGATTCTCAATATATGTTGATTCATTTTCACATTCATGTTCATTTTCTTTGTCTTCATTTGATATGTCTTCATTTATGTTATCCGTTATTAAAATATGATTGTGCAGACAAAATGCAGTTACAATTATATCACAAATTGAAGTCATATTAGAAGCATCTATATATTTTAATCTTCTAAATCGTCCTTTTAGTAAAGCAAATGCCCTTTCCACAACTGATCTAGTAGAAGATAATTTCTTATTGAATTTTATTTGAATTGGGGACAGATGGCCATTATCCCTATAAGGTGTTAACAAATTGATCGATAATGGGTATGCTGAATCTCCAATTAGATGTTGAGTGGATGGTAAATTTCTGATATAGTGAGACAAATTACTCTTGCGAAACACTCTTGCATCATGGACTGAGCCTGGTATTCCTATATAAACATCTATAAACTGCAATTTGTTATTACATGTGGCTTGAACATTAATGGAATAAAATGATTTTCTATTGTAAAATCTGGAAGGGTTATTTTCTGGTGCTTTTATGGCAATATGACACCCATCTAGTACACCTATTATTCCTGGTATTGCAGAGTAATTTTGAAAATATTCAGAGATTTCTTGCCTTTCACTTTCACTAGGCCAGATGATAAAATTGTTAGCTATTTTGGATATTTTCTTACAAAAAGTCATTACTATTTTGTGCGCAGTGCTTCTATTTACGCCAAAACGATCACCAATCGATCTGTAACTCTCTCCGTTTGCTAGGTACCACAAAGACATTAAAACTTTATTTTCTACAGGAATTCTATAAGGGCATTTTTCTGTTATATTTTCATTTAAAATCAATAATATAATCTGCAAAGATTTTAAAATATGATATTCCGAATAAAAATATTAGCAGATTTACTTCAAATAATTTCGCTTGCCTCAAAAGACGAACGAGATAATCGAAAATGCTCTTTAAATTAATTATCAGAAAAATTCGTAACAACTTTTACGACATAATCATCTATTCCTACGATTTTAAAATTGGAGTTACTACACGGTATAACAATTTGGCAGCAACAGCCAACGATGAAATATTATTTATATACCGTTGAATAACTAATTGCTCCTGTAAATTTTCGTCTTCAATAGCTTCGCTAATAATAACTTTTAAGATATTTAAAATAGCTTCACGACGACGACTAAACATGTTTTAGGCTTATTTGGAGTAATGGCGGTTGTTGCTATCACGTGATTGCAACTCTACTACCACGTGACTGCTACTAGTTAGAACTGTGTATTCTCGTACAGCAGAAAGCTCTTAAAGCGCAGTCTAGCTGCCGAGATATAGCCGCATTATAAGGCAACACACCCTTAGATTCTGCGTACTTAATGTTATGAATAATAAAAAGCTCTGATTTTATTGATTTCTTTTGTGGTTTAAATCAAATAGATTATATAAATCTTAAGAAAGGTAATGATTTATAATTTTGATGTTTTGCTTTTCAATTTACTCATTGTTGGTGCCATTGTTTAGACAAGCAGACCATCAGTCACAAGCATCCTTGATCAGTCATCAGTGCATCCTCCATCTTGAATATGTGTATGGACACTAGATGGTGCTATATAAACAGGTAGACAGAATTTTATGTTTATGTTAAGCTAAAGCATGAACAAAGTAACTTGAAACACGACTGGTTCGTTTCACTTTATGTTATCATTTTCAGTTTTCAGGTCTAGTGGAGTCCAAGCCTAAGAAATATCCAGTTCTTTGAAGGTTGATTTATTAAGTTAAAGACTATAGTAGATGTAACAGAGTATTAGTGTAAAGAATTTTTTATTTTCAACTATTTATATATTCTTTATTTTTAGGTTAAACCATAAAAAATTAAATAGAAGCTGTGGGAAATCTTAATAATAATTTCAATATCAAAGTGTTCATTAAATATAAGTGCATACTTTCTTTGATAAAATTTACAGATTTTTGCTCAAATATTTTTGATTTTATAACCAAAATTCTAAAATTGACCTTTTTGCCCCATATTTCTTAGCGTGTGCGTTTTTAACTTTTTTTAGAAATTAATTATTACTGTAGCACACATATTAATCGCAGTATGATTGTAATATTCTCTCAAGAATCTCACGTTTTTTATACGAAACAATCAAGAGGCACCGCAGTGACTCTAAGCCAAGTACATTACCGGAGTCATTATAACCAAATTTCAACTCGCTGTAACTTTGATCCTAATTTAAATATTATTAATCTGATAATTACATTTGAGAACAGTATT
>WUQG02437201.1:0-36899 GCA_011317285.2 Androctonus mauritanicus
ATTAATGAATAAATTATAAACATTTACTTATAAATATTAAATTTTTAGTTTACTATATCATTTGCCAGTTGACATTCATATATCAAGATTAAAATAATTTAATTAAATATAGCAAATATGAAAATATATTTTATTTACCTTGTATCATTCATCTTCTTAGATAAAAAATATATCACTTTGAAATTTGCAAAAGAAAATAAGCTTTCTTGTAGAATGGAAATTTACAGTTAAGTCAGACCCAAAACAGTTAAGCCTGGCACCTAGTAGTACACAAACAACAAAAGTTTTATCAGGTGCTTTCATGTGAGATGGAACGACGTGTAGAGTTATACATGCCAAGCTTGGCATGTGGTTGAGCACTAACATACACATTTTCCTACGAGATTGGAATAAGACATTCCAAACCAATAGGAAAGAGTGTATGTGTATGGCCAGCTATTGGACATGATACAGATACAGTTTGTTCTCATTAAGAATTCTTCAAACTCTTCATTGTGGAATGCCCATTGTTGTGGCAACCTTTCTTGTACTAGTTTCTGGAACCTCCATGATCCTATTAAGTACCTGTACTTCAGCACGGGTGTTTGAAAAGTTTTGGTTAATTCAAACTCACTGATAGCAGGCAAATAGGATCCAGTTTTCCAAAAATAATTCTGGACAGATATCTGTGTTGCAGAAAAGTTATCTTATAAAGACATTCCACTGCTTTACTATTCCCACTGGTGCACTCATAAATGAGGTGCATATCTGCCAATTCTGCATAAGAATAGTGATCCCATAACACTTTCAAAAAGATTATAGTGTGCAATAAACAACTACAAAATCAGGTAGAGTTAGCAATTTAATGTTTGTAAAAAAATTGCATTTCATTTAAATAATCAGTCATTAATTTGATAAAAAAAAAAAAATATGTTCTCGATGCTAAAAAATTTTTTAAGATAATTTTTAAGTAGTTAAAATTTATAGATGATTTTTAAAATGCAAATAAATACATTTTTAAAATATTTTTTGACTGAACTGGAAATGTTGTTACAAAACTTTCACATGTTATATTTTTTAAACAGAAACTCACATCAAACATGACTAGAGTTTTTTACTCAGAATTTTATCTTCTACAAGCCTGTAAATTTTGGCACAACCTTTTTGAAACCTTTATAAATATAACTGATAAGAAATATATATATATATATATATATATATATATATAGTGTAATACACAGACACAGACATATATATATATATTTCATTTTGAGAAGCATAATTCAATTACCAGTAATTCATATTTTAATGTAACCTAAATTAATGAACTCTGTTATTCATTCCATAAAGGCCTTTTAGTAATTCATAAATTTATTTTAAATTTGATTTGATTTTGATGATAATTGATAAATTATCTTTAATAATTTATTAAATAATTTTTTATTAAATTTATAATAATTATTAATCTTTAATAACTTGATTTGATCTAAACTAATTATATCAATATGTATTTAAGATTATAACATGAATATATATTAATTAAACAAAAAAAGTGAATATTTTATATTATTTCTACATGAAACTATCAGCCAGGGACTGCACAGAACACTCATCTGGTAATAGATGATTGTTCTGTGCAGTCCCTGGCTGATAGTTTATAAAAGGCACCTGCATGTAAATTGATACAGAACATCATCCATTTATAAGCAAAAACAATTAGAAAAGGCAATGAAATCTTATGCTTTATTGAGATAAATTTGTGCACTTTGATTAATAAATTGTGTCTGGGGCAATAAGTATGAAACAACATAAATTGAAAGTACTATATTAATTATTTTATATCATATCTAATATATTGTATGTAAGAAATTTTAAAAAATATATAAAATATTTTATTCAGTTTTAAACTATTCTTAGAAAATTTAAAAGAATGATCAGCATTATGTTGAAACTCAAATATACTTCTTACTTAGCATTTATAAGCAAAAACAATTCATACAAAATAAAAATATTTCATTTAACAGGATCAGATTAAATTGGCTGCAATTATTTATTATTAAATTGTTTGATTATACATAGTGAATAAAACACTAGATTGGTCTATTCTGCAGCTATTGACTGATTTATGTGCTATCCATCAATTACTATGCTAATAACAGACTTATTGATAACACAGTGCAATTGATTGATAGTGAATAATATATCAATTATACTTGATATAATTGATAAGAAATAATCCTATGGAAGCCATTCTCTATATAAGTTATATTAACATAATCTTGCTTAAAGATTTTATTCTGTAAGAACATAGCTTTAACTTTTAATTAGATATTTTGTATTGTTAATAATTATAATAATAATAGTAAATAATTAATAAATAGAATTTGTCATATTTTATACATATTTAGTGAGGTAAATTTAAACTTAAGTTTTTATAGTATAAAAAAAATATATTGAATAAAATTTTAATTAATTTTCTTGGATAATTTCTATAATAATTTTAATTTTAGGAATAATGGAAGAAGATTTAATAAAAAATAATCTTGAAGTAAAAATAGTTGAAGATCCTTGTTCATCTCCTGTAGGTAGCATTCCTGATGAAGTTTGTGAAGAAGTTTTAGAAACATTTCCAAATTTCACTGACATAGCTGATATAAGTTTAGCAGTCTCAGATGATCATAGAAATATGAATTCATGCTCTTTTGAAATTTTAGAAATAGAAAATAATGAATCAGAAAAAGCTAATACAAAATGTAATGATTCACCAAGATTAGAATATGATGATCCAATGTTGTGTTTAATTATGGAAGATAGTAATAATGAGAAGAAAAATTCAAGTTCAAAATATACAATATCTCCAATGAATAATTTATCCAAGAATGAAATTGCACAAAATACAAATAAAGTAGATGCATTTTTTAATGCAGATGCAAACAACAAAATTATAAATGAAATAAATGGAGTAGAAGAATATGAAGAATTAAATATGAAAGCATCTGGAAAAATTGAGATTTCACAAATAAATGAAGCTACAAATATAGCATTTGATTATCATAATTTTAAAAAAGATACAAAAAATAATGAACATTTTTGTGATTCAGGAGAACATAAATTGAAATCTGATATAAATTTTGAAAATAAATATTTGAAGAAAAATAGTATAATAAATACTTGTAAAAAAGAAATTGAAAAGCCATTATCATATTCAAATATATATTTAATAAATGAAACTGTGGAAGACGATATGAAAAAAATGGAGTTTATTAAAAATAATTCTGTTAGTGCGAGTGATGAAACAGAAAATAATGATCTAGCACTAGATGATGCTAATGGAAATCATAAAAATGAATCAGCTATATTAATTAACACAAATAATAATGTTGGAGTATTTTCTGCTGAGAATGATAAATTTAACACATTATCAAGTGCAGATATTTTTTCAATGCAGTATTCAGAGCCAAATAAAATATGCTGTAATTCTGAAAATGCTATTGAAAATTGTTTTATCTCTGAAAATAAATCATCATCATATTCAACAAATAAAAACAATGACAATTTTATCCTTTTTGAAACGAGTGAAAATTCAGGAATTATCAAATTTGGACATTCAAGCAATTATTGTGACTGTTACAAAACTGATATATCTCTGAATTCAGAAGTTAAAGAATTTACATATTCTATTTTTGATGAAAAAGAATTCCAGACATCACATCAACATGCAACTGAAGCCTCATCATCTTCAAAGTCTACCGATGATACTTCTGAACAGGATTCTGCAATTTCATCAAGTGGTGAATTCAGTCCTACTTATTCTCCAAGTTTAATTCAAGATGATTTTAAAAATAAAGATAACCCCTGGGATTGTCACCAATCAATATTACAATTTTCACATTCAGATAATATGATAAATGACAATATAAATACAGAAAATATTGATAATATTCATGATGAGAAGTGTATTTCTGAAACTACAGTAGCTAAATGTGTGACACCTATACCGACAATCGTAATTAGTGATTCAGACAATGTGGATAATTTGCAAAATTGTGATGATAAATTTGAACAGAATGGCAATGTTGTTCTAGACAGAAATAGCACAGTGAATGAATTTTGTGGTGAAAATAACAATGCAGCTATATGGGAAAATGTTTGAAAAACAATTTTCTTTCAATAAATGACAATTAATATTTGAATAGAAAGTGAATTTTCACTTTAGCCAATTGCCATATTTTTTGAAAAACTCCTAGTCAAGTTATTGTTGAACCAGGTAGTTATAGAAAAAATTTCAAACTCATTGAGCAAAGTTATAACGTTTTCTTGAAGTTATACTATAACTTGTGATAAATATTCAATGATTCAAATTCAAAAATACTTTGTAAATTAGCGTGATAAAATTATAACTTAACAGTGTTTATCTTTAAAATGAAAATGTATATTTAAATTAACAAAATTTGGAAGTGATTTTATCTCTTTTGTAGAATAATTAATACAAAAATTACATCAAAATTTTATCTCTGTCATATTAAAAAGAGATTGTTGTTTGTCTCTAAGCTGTTAACATTTGTGTGCCATTTTCAATCAGATATCTTACTATTTACTTTAAATTACTTTGTTTGAAAATTATCTTAATTTAATAGATTGAACTGGGATTAAAAAGAATGCAAAGAAACTGTTAAAAGCTGCTAATAATATCATTATTAAGTTAATTTTTTTATCCATTCAAATTACTTTTGAAAAAATTGAATAATAGTCCAAATTATAGTATAAAGTGCAATGAAAATTTGCTGCTCGGAATTTGAAATATTCTGATAAAAGTCCGTCCAGTTCAATTCTGGGAAAATGAACTTGAGCATTAGCAACTATATTATATATATTTACATAAGTATTCAAAACATTTTCATTAAATAATTTTAAATTTATGATATGATTGATATCAATGGCAGATAGATGTATGATGGACAGTTTTAAAAGTTTTATTTGAACTGTTATGTATTTAATTTGAACTAATTTGTAATAACAATATATACTTAAAATATTTATATTTATGTAAGTATATATATATATATATAAAGTATTTAAGTTATTTTGCCAAGAAAAATATTTTGATCTTTATAAAATTAAATATTAGTTTTATTTTTTATATCATTATATTTGTTTTGATTATATTAGAGACAATCTGAAATTAAATAATGCTTCAATTTAAAAATTGTTTAAAATTTCGAAAAGTCTAATATAAATTCAAATAGCAGCATTGATAAACTTAAATTCTTCAATATATGTAATGCTCATACTTTATATAGAATTTCATTTACTGAATACAAGATATTGCACAATTGTGTGTTCCTGTAGAATTAATATTTAAATAAAGTGCAAATTTATGTTGTATTTATTCAGTTACAATAAGTGACTTTTAAATTACTTTATTTATGATGATGATATTAATCTTTAACTGCATTTTGAAGTTTCTATAACATAAGTGGCACTAATAGATCAATAGGATACTTTTAAATCATTTTTTTTAAAAAGAAAAAGGTATAAATATTGAATTTACCCATCTGTCCATGCATCTGAAAAATATCACAATCAGATATTGCAGAACATTCAAAATTTTAGAGGTTTCTTTTTTTATTCAAGATACATATCCATTACAGTTCTACATGATCTTTCAAATATTAAATAAAACATTAATATTGCTAAAACTATTACATGTGAATGATGTGTCATTTGAAAAGATTTTATATTCATTCTTATAACAATGTAAAAATATTTTTCATTGGTTGTAAGTTTGTATGCAAAATATCTCAATAACAAATACAGTATAGCATTTAAATTTTAATTGATTAGTCCTTTCCATCCATGATGTATGAAAGAACTTATTTTGAAATTTCCATGTGGTCACATTACAAAATGATAGCCATTTGATTTTTGTATCTTTGAAACTATTTTGTATCTATTCAAAGATGCTAAACTCAATCTTTTTATTAAAGGATTTTTTAATTAAAAAAAAGTGGTTACTTATTATTGGTAAGAATTTTATGTATATCACAAAATATCCACAGCTCTAAGGCAGGAAAAAACAAGCTTTAATAAAAGTTCAATATATACTGTATATATTGAACTTTTATTAAAGCTTGTTCTTTCCTGCCTTAGAGCTGTGGATATTTTGTGATTTCTAACGTGTGGCAGTATACGATTTGGTATTCTTCACTTTATCTATATTTTTTTTATCATATAAGAAGGGTACCATTTTGTATAATATTATGATGATTTATTAATGTAATTAATAAAAAGATTCAAAGTGCAATGCAAATTATAAAAACCACTTTATCAATAGTTTTAAAAAACTAGAAAACCACATAAATAAAATTTTTATTTTATATGTATTTAAATATTATTCATCTTGCAATAAAAGTGCTTGGACTTTTTTATAATCAGTAAGTTATTATTGATGCAAGTAACAATTTTGTATTATTGATGCAAGTAACAATTCGTTCAGTGTATTGGTATTAACCATATATGGTAAATACTTAATGACAATAGATAACAATCTTTTAGTGGTCACAGTTAAGTTATAATCCTGGAAGTTGGAATTATTATGTTTCATGGTATGCATCATAGTCAACCAGATTGGCCTTATAGAAATGTATCTGTTTTCTTCTCAAATGTTCCAAATCCTAGGAACTGAAAAATTTATATGAGAGATATGGGCCAAGATCCTCTCATATATATATATATATATATATATAAACAATTATAATTTATCGATCGATTGAAATATCAATAATACAATGAAAATGATAAATCGATTAAATTGAAAAGAAGAAACCTTTATATAAAGCGATAAAACTTTGCGAGTTATTCAAGTTTTTCAAGAAACATTTAGTGGCTGAAAATTTCTTCATTATCCAAAATATGAGAGAAATGTAAGATATCGATTTTTATAATTGTTAATGGTTGTTTGTTGAGATTCTTTTTATGATTACTATATTCCATTAAAAACTTTCTACTTTCTACTGTTTATAATATATTACTATTATTTTTAAAAAAATATTTCCAAGTTTAATTAATTCATATAAAAAAGAAAGAATATTTTAAAATTTTTGTATAATGGAAGAAAATATGCATTGATTCCAGAAAGAAATTCGAGTTTTTTTTTCTAGTTTGGATTTTTTTTTCCTATAAACTGATAATTCCTATAATTGTAAATGATTGCATTTTTTTATCATTTAATATTCAAAAAGGAATATCGATTTTCAGATTAATTTTAAATCAACAATGCCATTTTTAATTTCTTATAAAGCAGTTTAATATAAAAAATATACAGAAATCATTCGTCGAATGCAGTTCATCAGATGAATAAAACCCTATTATTCTACAGAAATAATAAATTTTCAGTTGTCATTCACAGGAACGACAAACGAATGTTGAAAACTTGGAAGTAGGACAACGATAGTTGTCACGTTTATTTTAAAAAGTAAATAAATAAATATATTTTACTATGACAGAATTTAGAGGATTTATCGTAAATTTGTTTATCCTTGAAATACTGGAAAATCATATACTGATTTTTTAAATTATACACATTAGTCGATTATTTTCTTCAACTAAATCCGGGTCAGAGACCCGTTGGATGACAATACTGACCATTTTAACCCCAAAAAATCTTTATATCTGTCAAAAGTGAAAGTTTCCTGTTTGCAATGTTATACAGTAAATTATTTTTCTTAAGGACAAATAAACTCTCAAAGAAAATTAATTTCTCGAGTGTTGGTTTACGAATATATAAAAATCTATACGATCTTCAAAAAAATTTTATTTGTAATTTTTTTCTAATTTAAGTTTATTTAAATTTTTTAAATGAATGATTAAGAAAAATATACTGAATATTATTATTTTTTTATAATTTCCTCAATAATATATTTAAAAAATTGTATAAAATTAGGTTTTCTTAAAGTAAATGTTTTATAAGAGCAACCAAAATGATTTTCCGGATTTATAACATAAATTTACGCCATCAAAACATTTTTCTAATATTTTATAAGTAGTGTTTATGCAAATTTTAAAGTAATTTAATAACATTTTTCTTTTGCACTTCTAAGATATGATTTTCTAAGAATATGATAAAAATTTACAAACAAGTTGTTTACTTTTAGGTAATTGATTTACATAAACAAACAAAAAACATACTTAAGTCTTTTAAGTTAGTTTAAATTCTTTCGCTTCATTTTTTAATGTATTAAGCTATATCAACCATAAAGAAAATAATTCTAAAATTTTACTAGTAAAGAAAAATTATAAATACATCGTAAACTAATTCAATATTCGATAAAAATTAAAAATAAATTATATAAATTTTCATTTATTATATAGATAGGTATAATTGAAAATTTTAGAATAATTAGGAATTGCTGTTACAAACTGTCAAAAAATTTAGCTTAAAAAAAAGAAAGCAAGAGTAATGAAAAATGTATTTTTTTTTAAAGGAAACAGTTGATGTTGAAAAGGAAAGCTGATTAATTCTGAGGAAAAAGCACATTTTACTATTAATGGAAAGGGTGTAACCAAGGTAGATTTTGACTGTGGTTTTGTGACGTGATATTATGAGGAAAATTATATATTGAATTTAAGTATGAAACTTTTCCCTTGAAAGAATAGACATTCATAGGCGATCTTGCGCAAGAATAGTTCCAATATTCGTTTAAAGTCGTTATATCATGTTAAGAAAAAACCTTACAGAAGTCAATACGATTTTGAGCAAAATAGCATTAAACATTGAGAAAATCATTTTTTTTACCAGATCAATATACTTAATTTATGGAAAAATAACTGCTATTATTATTATTATTATTATTATTATTATTTAATATTATGATTAGAACTATGAAAACTTGATTTAATATTCTGTAAATGCAAACAATATGAAACGAATTTCGAACAACTAATTCTTTAGTAATCGCTCTACAAAAGACGTATTAGATAGCTTATAAATAAATTTTGAATATATATTTAAAATAAATTTTCATTAATATATTCTATAAATATTCTTAAAACAGAAAGTATGAATTATTATATATGAGCTAGAATATAAGAATTTTAATAAAGTACAGAAGAAAGTAGGCCTAGTCTAAATTTTTGTTGTTCATTAAATTAATAAAAACATCTAATATGCAAAAAAATAAGCCAAGTATAATACTAAGAAATTAAGGCATTTACCATAATTTAATTGAGGCTACTTTGATTGATGTCATTACAAGGATTAAGATTTCAGGATTTTATATTTATTTAATTTTGTCCATATTAGAATGAAATTTTCAGGAAACCTTAAATAACATAAGAAACATTTACATTCCAGAGTTAGTCTAAATTGGTTAAACGATGCGATATATAAAGAGAGATCTTTAGAGAATATCACCATCTATGGAAGCGGATGATTTTCTACATTTTTCCTTAATTTTAGTCCGATTAGGTTGTAGATGTGTGAATCGGGTCAAAACAAAGATGGAAAATGGATATTCTCTTTTGTCCTTTATTTTGATCCGATTGTACTGAAATTATCAGATATCTTAAGTTGTCTAAGAACTATCTATTTTCCAAATTTCATCGATATCATTGAATGATGACATCGTATCTACGAAGGAGAAGAAAATTTCGCGTTTTAGTCGAGTTTTCTTTCCTATTTTAAAACTGCTCTAGTTCTTTTATTAATTGGATTTGAAGCTTCAAATTTGAAAGATTATCTCCTATTAGCTAATTTTCTTGAATATAATTGCTTTAATTTTAAACAAAAGTTTCAAGGAGTTGAATTCCATCCTGTAATAAGAGACAGATGTTTAAATTCACTGTCATGCTATGTCTCTTGTTAAAATATCCACCAAAAAATAAGAAATTTTAAATTTTCACAATACATAAAAATATTTTGATCCGAATGACTAATCATTATATTTAAAAATTTATTTTAAATGAATATGAACAAATCCATACGTTGCTATCTTCTAGATATGAAAATTATCAATTTAATCATAAATCATTCATTATGAAATTCGAAATGTATTTTCTGAATACAGTACTTATATATAGTAAAAATTTCTACTTTAATTTTGACTATGCAGTTAATTAAAAGAATTTTTAAATATTTTAGATAAATTTTCTTATTTTAAACTTTTTAAAATTATTTTTAATGTAATATTTATAAATGATTAAATATTCCTTTGAAAAAAGTTTAAACGTCACATATTCCAAATATTTAGTCCGTTCTTGAGTTCTTAGAAGTAATAATTCGAAATTTATGTTCTTTCTTTCGAATAATCGAATATGTCGGATGAAGAAACTTCTAAAACTCGCGTGAAACTTGATAACGAATCTGCAAAATATGAAACAAAGAGAAAATCGCTAGGTATCTTAAGACACTTCTCATTTGTTATATATTAAACTTGTATATTTATTAACGTTTAAATATTATAAAAAAATCATATTTTAACCATTAATTAATACACGAATAACTTAAGTTATAATTAATAATAAAAGAACAAAATTTATTATGTAAGCTTATAATAATAAAGTTTTATTAAACCATTAGGGAAATTCCCTGTGGAAGAGAGGGAGTACAAAATTGGGAAAGCTCATCCTTAATATAAAATTGGGAAAGAAAAAATACATAAAAAATACATAAATATAGATTTACAGAAGATCTGGACGATTAAATACATAATGTTTTCCAGTAGGCAATTTGACAAATTGCAGTTATTATCATTCCAATAAATTTATTTAAATTAACAAATATCATCTAAAAATATATTAAACAGGCATAATGATTTTTATGCAATATTTATAGAATTTTAATATCTTAAAACTGTCTGGGCATTTAAAATTTTATATAAATATGAATTTTATTTCAAAATTTATTAGATACAAACAATGATAAAATTTTAAAGGATTCATAAACAGTTAATTTAATTTCATATGAGTTCAATTCATTGCGTAATTTATAAATTTTTCCAAAGTTTATATAGAAAATTAAAGCAATAAATTAATGTTTTCGAATCAAATGAAATATTAAAAATTAAAATGCGTTATGCAAGAATTTATTTTATCAAATTGAAAAGAATTATTAGTTACCCCAATAAATCAAATTAATGTTTTTATTTTATTATATGAACAAATATTTAAATTTTGAAAATGAAATTTCAGGTATTAACAATCAATAAAAATGACAACAACAACAAAAAATAAAACAATATTTAATAATATATGATTATTGAATAAAATAAGAAAAAAAAATTAAATTATTCGATTAATAAAGATTGTAAGCGATGTTCAAATTTAATTTTTAGTGAATATGATGATAATTTTTTATAAAAGAAAAATTAACATTTATGCAGAATTTTTCATAATGTAGTGCAATTTTGTGCATTAAAAAAATACATAAAAGGTAAACTAATGAATAAAAGATTTCAATTTAACGACTATATAAATAATTCGCGAGTTATTTTAAATCAAATTTATAGATATATGAAGATTTTATATTGCATTTTCACTTTATTTATTACTGATGTTACTATTTAAGAATAACTCAAATTTATATACAATACTGTATATGAGATGATCATTACAATGATTTAATATTATTTCTTCAATTCAAATAATTGATATAAAGATCAATATTATTAGTTTTAACCTCTATAAATTTTATAAAATAATTTTTATTAAACTTATTTCATAAATTGTTTTTGTCCTTTTTTCTTAAACGATTATATGGTCTCTGTTACTTAATATTTATTTATGAATAAATATGTTTTGATATTTTACATCGTAAACATAATGATAATTTTTCAGATAATTAATTAAGAGAAGTTTATTATTACTGATATTTTAAATTATTAAATTCTTTTCTTTCTTAATGAACTGAAAGATTAAAAAAAAATATTTTAATATGCTTTACTGAAAAAGTTTATATAATGTAGTTAATTTTTAGTTAAAGTTAATGGCATAAGATCACTAAATACAGTTAATTTATCTACTAGAGAATTTGTTAATTATACTATTCTGTTTATTTTAATTTCCATATTTTCTATAAGGCTATTTATATTAATGAATCAAGAAATGCGTTTTTGAAAGAATATCAAGAATATCAGATATTTTTTGAAAGAATATTTCAAATTTTTTATGACAAATTTATGAATTTTATCAATATTTCTTATTTTAAAAAATAAAAAAAATCATTTCAGTTTTTATTTTTATTAAAAATGATTTCACAGAATAATTCTAATAAAATTATGGCTTTTAATACACCCATATTAAAAATACTTTTTTTTTTATTTATGAAGGTTAATATATTTGTTAATATTCTCTGTAAAAAATAAATATAAATTTTTAAACAGTTTAGCACTGATTTTTATTTTATTTTAATTCTCTGAAAGGATAACGTGATACAAATATAGAAAAAATAATATTGAAATTTGTAAAGTGAAAACGCTACTCACATATATATTTACATATTCATTATCTAAAAATGCAATTTTTCTAATTAAAAAAAATCTTTCCTGAAGGAAAAATAAAATTAAAAATATCATGAAGGAATTGTTAATAACACACGACAAACATTTTTTAATATTATAAAATTAAAATAATTTTTTATGATAAAAACATTTGTATTATTGTACTTAACTATTATATTATTAAATATTTTTCTATAACCTACGTGATACGAAGTTTTTGTTTTCAATTAAAAGAAAAATGTTTTTAAGATCACCTCTTAAGTAAATTACAAATTTTGCCATAACGTAAGAAACACCATACTACTTATGTTTTTCTGAAAATAAATAAATTCTCTTTCGTTACTATAGAAATTAATTCAAAATCAAATAATGATATTTTATTAAACTTGAATAGCAGTTCAAATAAAACTATCTTCCACTTAAACTTAAAAATATCTTAGTTTTATATAAACTTATTTACATATTGTGAAATAATGAAAAATGTTGCAATAATTAAATATTTGTTCATTTAAATAACTTCGCGGAAGTAACGCATATTTCGTTATTTTAAAGTATGAGATCTATTCAAGTAAATTATTAAATAAAGGCTTTCAAACAATCATAAATTCAAATGAAGAAAATTCGAATAATTTAAATATTTATGGTTAAAGTAGTAAAGGTTCTTTAAAAGATTCATCCTTCCCAACTATCTGTAAAGATTTTATTAAATTTCTTATAATTGAATCTTACCAAAACTGATAGTTTTCAATGTTTTTGCAAATTGTATAATATTTACATATTAATGATTCAGTATTTATTACCTTATGAATAATCGCGAATTTTGTAAACATATCCTATAAATAAACCATTCAAAAGGATATTATAATCATTTCATGTTTTATATTTATTATATCATTTCAAAGATATATCACAAAAATTTACTAAAACTATATATTTTTATCATTAATCTTACATTATAAACTCCTAATTTTTATTATATAATGTTAAATATTTGGAGTTTGAAACCAGTGAATGAGAATCTGTTTATGAAATATTTTAACCAGAATAATACGATCACTTTTGGAAGTTGAAAATTTATTTTAAGGAAGATATTTAATTAACGTTTTAACAAGTTAATATAAAATTTAATAATTATTTAAATTTAGAAAAACAGAAATATTATTCTTCAACGTTAATATATAAGCTTTGTATACAATATAAGTAGGCCTAATAGAATTTTGTAAATAATAAAAATAATATTAATATATACAAGTTCTATAATATTTAAATTATTTTCTTTTATTTTTTTATTGTTGTTTATACTGTATAAGAAGTTATCAGAATTACTGAGATACCGTAAACCTTTCGTATTTATATGCCTTAGGCAAAACCTTCAGACAAGACTTCCTTGAGTGCGAGTATATATAATCATTCTGATTGTTGGACAACTAAGGATGCTATAGTTTCAGTTATTTTGAGTTTTGTCGATTATAAAAAATCATTTGTTTCGGTTAATAATTGCGTTTAACTGTATGTTAATTTTGTAATCAACTTTTATAATTGAGAAATTTTAGTTAATATTCATCTTGTTTGTTTACATTAACATAAATATAAGATTTTCAATTATGAATATATTATTTTATATGATAAAATTAAATATAAAATTAAAAGAAAACAGTGTAATAATAACATTTCTTATTGTAAGATAAAAATTTTCTGTCTGAATCATTGCTTTAAGGTTTTTTATGATGTTATAAACAATATAGAATATGGTTTAAAACATTCATTAAATCATAAATATGGATAAAATTATTTTTGATTAATTTAAGGTCAATTTTGATTGGAAATATTAAATTAATGAAACGAAATCATAAGAAATACGCGAGATTTAAGTCTATAGAATCATGCATAAATTCTCATATTACTTATAAGAAATCATTTTAGGTATATAATATATTTATGTTTTGATGCTTTATATTTGTATAAAGTTTTAATATGAAGTAACTTAAATTTTATTTTTATCATCTTTAACATCGTACTTTCTTTGTGTGTTCGAGTAATCCAGCAAATGGACATCACAAAGAAATTTTCCATCGGCGAATAGTTTCTTGTTCATATCATCTCACTTGTCAGATACTCTGGATAGAATTTATATCGAAGGTTTTCGGATAGAATATTCATATCATTTGTATGTGTTATATCAAACGTTTGAAGTAATTAATGTGCAGGAATCCGTAATAATTCAATAATTATCAACAAAAGAATAGGAAAATATTACTCAAATAGACATATCACTTTACATATTTAAATTGCACAAGTAAGCACTTTGCACTTTTAAACAAATTTTTCCATAAAGTGAAAATAAATGAAATAGAATTTCGAAGTAAAATTTTGGACTATACATTATAATTTAGTCAAGAAAAGGAAGGAAAATAAAGTCATATTATATTTTAAATGCATTCAGAATAAGTATATTTTGAACATATGGAAAGCAACGTTAAATTATTAGAAAATAATTACTATTATTAGAAATTGCGATACAAAAATAAATTATAGTATTTATATGAAAGTCATGCTCAACTCCGATTTTCAATTAAGGTTGTAATCCTATTTCTCAAACTTAATTGGTGCCGAATTTTGAGCATGTGACCATAAACTGAAAAAACTAATGTAAAGTAGTAATCTCCAATATAAAATGTTTTCACAACACAGGTGATGTTTCAAAAATAAATCTGAAAGAACTCATTAAATATACATATAAGTTATATATATATATATATATATATCCATTTTACGAAACGTTGCTAGAATTGGATAAGGTTGATTTGCACCATGTTATTTTTGGTAACAAGATTTACTGTTTAATTTTCTGAATGATTCCAAAATAAAAATTATAAAGGTCTATCTAAGCATTTTTTTATAACCTATGCATCGACAACGATGTATAAAAAAAGTATCATCTTTTTCCTGTTTAGATACGAAATTTTTCAAATTTTGTAACGATTAAAAGAAAAGTACTGTATTTTTAAATATTAAACTTTAAAACTGAAGAAAAATAATATTTCCAATATATATGAAATTTATAAATTTGTAATATATATTTTACTTTTCTTATGTTTTCCTCTAAACAATTTTTATATACAAATTTTAATGGGCGATAATAAATTAATACTTGTCATAACTACAGCTAATAAATTGAAAAATTTATATTTTTAATGACATATTACATAAATCTGAATCTTTGGATGTTGAATTTTCAGGAGCTTTTCCTGTTGATACATTTAATAATTTTGACAGGTGGATAGATTTTTTTTCATCATTTTTAGTTTAATTACCTAAATAATCATTTAGAAAATAAATGCAATAAGGATTTAATAATGACGTAAATTTTTTTTACTAATATAATTGTTTTATTGAAATATTTTAAATATATAAACTAATGGCAACTAAAAATAAATGGAGTATTGTTAACTCTCTCATAAATAGATTAAAAATATAAGCTCCTAACCAAATTCTAAAAAGAATTAATTTAATATTCTTTATTTTCTTAAACAATATACTCCAATATTAAAATACTAATCCATGTAATTACTAAACCTATCAATGAATCCTTGTATTTACAGAAGAAAATATATATTTATATCTATTACTGAGTTATTTATTACTAATTAATATTGAAATTAATATTTTTTAAACAAATAATTACGATTTTATTAATTCAAAAATAAAATACATAGCTACATTCAGTTATATTTATTTTAATAATTTGCCTTTCAGAATTAAATATTTTGATCAAATGATTTGTTGATATTTAATTTTAGATGTGATTTGAATTTCTAATAAATTTTTAATCATTTCTTTATTAAAATTTAAATTGTTATCTTCTTAATTAACTCAATTTTTAAAATAATTTCTGCTATAAATAAACATGTTCATTATTTATTTATTAAATTTAAATATATATATATATTTTAATCAAAATAAATATAATTTATACAATTTGGTAAATGTTATCATAATATTGTATTATAAGAATTAACAATTAAATTTTATTAATAAGCTTATATAATTTTAAATTATTTGATTTAGAATTAAAGATATTTCGAGTATATTATCAAAATATTATTTTGTTATTTTTTCAGACAAAATTTAGAAAAGAAAAAAATATATATTTTTTGTTTTTACATAATTATTTTGCATTGAAGAACATGCAAATATGTGTAAATCGTCTCTAACTTCATTACAATAAAATTCCAAAGCTGGTTGAATCCTACGGAAAACAAATTGTCAACTTTTTATTATTCTGAGCTTATTTATCTTAGTTGGATTACCATTTTTATTTTAATTTGAAATGCATGTTAAGTTAACAGGTTGCCTCGACGAATTCTAAAGTAGTAGAGCATAACATTATTTTTATTTTTATTATTTCGTTATTGGGAAATTTACCACTTTAATACTTACCTTATTACCGCTTAAAAGATTAAATTGATAATAACTTAGATATTATCCTTTAAGTGGTAGACCTATCACGGAAACTTTTAGAGATTTTTTTTTTTTGTATACATCACATCACAATAAGATAATCCTGATTGTTACGAAGTTCTTACTGTGTTACTTCATACGAAGATGTGAATAAACAATTCGAATTTTTTTTTAATCACAGAAATGCATTTTTGTTATTGTATAAAATTCAGTTATATTAAAAATATAATAAAATTGTTATTAACAGAAACAATGTTATTACACTTAAATAATTCAGAAATATAAAGATACGTTTATATATAAAGTATCGAATTGATCGAATCAATCATTCTACTTGTTAGAAATCAATGTTCCATTTTTTTTAAAGCTGTTTAACTGTTAGTATTCGAGTTTTGACAATTGAATACGTATCCGAGATTATTCTGTACAATTAATACAATAGAAAGTGCTTATTCTTCCTTATCTAAATTATGTTCACATATCAACTAACCGTGATTAAAAGCTTTCACTTCCTCCTCCTAGAATAGATCCCCTTTCCCTTGTAGTTCTGCTATCGTTACAAACTCGGAGCGTTACTGGATGACAGCTAAATGACGTCACATGGAGAGCGCCCACGAACTGCCTCGGTTTATAAGACCCATGTGAGGTGCAAGTCTGCTTCACAACCCGTCTGCTGCAGAATTGATAAGACAGCGAAAAGTTTCTTCTTAGGCATCCCGAGAATCTTTTGATGAACCATGACGTTTAACAGGTAACAATGTAGCAATTAATTGAGAAAATTAAATTGTTTAAGCATGTTACATCCTCTTATTCTAAAGCGATTTATTTTAAGTTGCCTCTCTACATCGATATATAACAAATTAATTCATTAATTTTAATTATGAATTTATTAGATAGTTTTGTGAAATATGCAATAAAATAATTTATTATTTTATTTTATTATTTTTATATAAATAAATATAATTCTAAAAATAAATTTATAATATTTTGTTTAATAATAAGTGTATCGTTAATTTGAATTATGTCACGATAAAAGTTTATTTAAGCAAATTATAAAAGTTTCGAAAAAGTTGTGCTTATGTTAAAATTATATAACATTGTTTGATTTAATATAAAAAAATTAATAATAATTAATGTACTTCGTAACAATCGGGAAATGATAAAATTTATTATTTTAATTAAAATATATATGCAATTTAATATAAAAAAACAAGACGAATCAATAAAAACGTTATTAATGTCAAATGCACAAGATAATTTTATATCGATATTTAAATCTAAAAAAACTTCTTGCGCTTTGTTCTTTAAGTGCGCAATAAATAGTTTAAATATTGTTATAAAATGTTTTAACTAATTTAAATTAAATAATAACATTTTTAATAGAAAATATAGCCTTATATATATTAATATAATTAACAAGAATATTTTTTGAATCGGAAGTAAATTCAAAACATAAGATGAAGAAAATAAATTTAAGTAGAAAAGAACATCGAGTAAAAAATGTTATTTACATTTTACTTAAATTTAAAATTTAAGGAAATGTATTGTTGATTTATGCTTACTTAATAAGATTAAGTATAAAAATACGTAGGTATATAAATTTATTGAGGAATTTTATTACTTATTAAAATGTAGAATTGTTTGTAAAAATTTTCACGGAAAACTTTAAATTTGAACACATTCATTATAGCAAAATAATATTGAGTAATATTCAAATAAACTTTTACAGTATGCTTTTGAACCAATAAAAATTTTCATGATACATATTTTATTCGTACAAAAGAAAAAAAAATCATTATGAATGTTTTTGCACAACAGTTATCAAAAATATGTTGTTATTATTATTTATTTATTTCGAATTGAAATTTGTACGTATTATTAATTAAAAGTTTGTTAAAAGTTTAAAAGGAAAAAAATATATACTGTTTTTGTGAAATTTACAGATTATCAACTATCATTTTTAATTTAACTCTAATAATTTTGGAATAGATTGCATTTTTATTAGCAACCTAGCGCTCTTAAGAACTGTGTTTACCAGAACTTCAACAAGCTATTTGCGTAGATATTTAAGGCGAGACAACTTCACAAAAATAGCAAACTTACGGTTTAGCACAAGTTCCAAACTGTAATTTTTATAAGAATATTCCTATTTTATAACTTCAAAGATTTTATAAAGTTTCTAAATGATCTATTTTCATAAACTTGCATACTAAATCCTAAGTTTTATATTTTATTTAAAAGTATTTTTAACAATTTTAATTTAACTTGTTGATGTTTATTAGGAATAATACAAATTCTCTAATTTATAAAAAAAAAATTGTCATCATTTACTTGCGTTTTTCGTGTCAGAATTAATTTAGATTATTTTATAATATTTTAAATTATACGTGATAAAAAAAAATTAAAAATTTAATCTTTGTTAAAATTATGAATAAAATAATTCACTAAAAAACTAATTTTGATAAAAAGCGATATGATGTGCACAAGAATATCATATCATCACGGAAGTAAATAATTTATGTTATATAATGGTTTAAAATATTCTAATTATTATATTAATTATATATGCCCTTACGGAAATGCCCCAATTAAAAATAGTCCGGGTAGAATTTAACAATTTTTAAAACTGTGGAGGTACCAGCAGATATTACTGAATCAGTCAACGGAAGTGAATTTGAATGATAAAAATTTCAGTTTTAGAAAAATATATCGAAATTTAAACATTTTTGGCTCAGCAGAATGTTATCTGAACTCTGTAAGATTTTATCGAAAGAAAGTTTTTTGTCGAGTACCATAACATGCTATATTGGCATAAAAAACATTATTGATTGCTATGCATTACTTTCTCAAGCAATATAAATTATCCATCTACATTTTTTCCTATGAAAAATATTTGTTTATTTTTTTTGTAAATATTTATTAAGTTTTAGAGAATACTAACTTTATTGAACTATTTGTATAAATGATTATGATTTTTTTTTATATATTTTTAAATCATAATAATGAATAAATACAACAAAAATGACAAAAATTGAATTTTATTTTTTAATACAATATTCAAATAGTGCTTACTTGAAAAATATTAACTGCCTGAAACACGCTATTATGATTAATCTGTTTTTGTTGACTAAAAACGGCAATTTATAATATAGTATAATATAATATGAAAAGAGATCAACGATAAATACTAAAATTTGTTTTTCAGTCTATAACATATGCAGTTATATTTATGGCTAAATAATATTTATCGCCTTACAAAAACTGACAGGAAAAAATTTTACGCATTAGTTTAAACGTTTACAAACATCTTTATTTCTCAAAAATACAAAAGTTTATTATATAAAATTCAATATAAAAAACCACGATTCATAAATAACTATTATGTTATACAGTTTTTGAATAAATTTATATCTATATAAATAATTTTTTATTTTTCAAATAAAATAACTTACTTTTTAGAAATTTTGTTGTTTTTTAACTCCGAAATTTTATCGAAATATCCTTTCTGGCTTTCTAAATTTCTTTTAGATATACAGTATAAATTAAAATTTATAATTGAATAATTAATCAGAATTTCTTAATATCTTGAAATTGCAATCTAATACAACTAAATTTATTTAATTTAAAAGATTTAAAGTATTTTGAAATAGAATTTTACGAAACATTCAAAATAATTACCGAATGACTAGACTATAACGATAAAAGTGTATATTCAGTTTGATGTTTAAATTACGTTAAATTCAAATAAATAAATTCATACTGATTAAATTATTTTACATTTATTTTATTGAGAGTATTCAATTTAATGAAATCTTTGCGATGTTTATCATCTCAAAATTTGATAGAGCTTTTTTTTTTATTTAATATACTATATTTGTAAAAATATTAGAATATATAAATATGTATATCGCATAATAATGCAAAATACTTTATATATATATATATATATATATCTTATATACAAGAATTTTAAACTTATTCAACAAATTTTATATGTGAACTTTTCAATTTTGTAATATCATCTTTAAATTTAGGTGAATTTATATTTATGAAATACATATATAAATAGGAGTATGTATTTAAGAATATATATTTTCAAATTTTGAAATAATAAGAAATATGTGACGAAATAAATATAGAAATGCAAATTCTTGACAATTTATAATTTACAAAACTAATGCTAAAGATTTATTAACTGAAATTGTATATATATTAAAATTTCTTTGTTGTAAAAATATTTCAAAAATTATTTCAAGCTATTTCTGCGATATATCTTTTCTTGTATACTAAATTTATTAATGCATTTAAATGAAAATGGTACACATGCGGAGTAGAGTTAAAATCTTTTTATTTCGAACGACAGATAAACAGTTTATTAAATATTAAAACTTATACCCTTCTAATAAGGAAAAACACTGAATTAAATATTTACCAAAAGAAAGATTAATAATTAAATAAAGAGTAATAGAATTAAAAAGATCATTATATTTGCTTTGATCGTTAGTTTCAAATCCTCAGATAAATATCTGAATCTTGTTAGAGTATTTTTCTAAATACTGACTTGAATTGCTTAAGAACGGTAAAATGCATAAATTGTCGAAAGATCAAGATTTACCTGAGAAAATATAGTATTTTATCTTTATATGCTATTATAAAATCTTTAAATATAGATCTATCATCGATCCAAATGAATTTTTCGTCTAAATTTAAGATTAAGGTAAGAGATATTTTAAATAATATTAAACGCAATTAAGACAATAATCAAATTGACATTATTCTTAATTTATATATGTACCGAATTATTGCGTATTTTCTTGCTTAAATAATAACAACTGAGCTCAAATTATATAATAATTAATATGAAATTAAGTGAAACTTAATACTTCTTATTATTCTATACTGCTATTAAGAGATAACATTCATAACTTAATGTAAACATTTAATTATATTTATAACATCGCTTTCTTGAATAAAGTGGATATTAGTTTAAAGTAAGAAGATATTTTACTTCGTTCATTAAAATTATTCATTTATAAGGTTATTGTTTAAAATCTTTGAATGAAAGGATTTTAAAGAGATTTTTTACATTGTTTATTTTATTAAGTTTTATGTAATATTATAAAAATTCTGCTAAATAATACTATTTTCTTAATTCACTTGTTATCTTAACTAAATTAGGGTTTAGATAGACCATTCATAATTATAAAAGTTATATATATCAAGTATAATTATAATATCAACTAAGAGTAATTTAGAGGAATTACAATATTAACCAAGAGCTTAGATTTATATTTAATCTAATTATAAGTTTTACTGTAGAAAAAATGAAGTTAACTCTATAGAATAACATTAAAATATATGGCATTATCTTGCACTTAATAATGTCACAAACTAGCGTAATTATAATGTAATGATTCAATAAAAAATTACCAATCAATCATTCATTAGCGTGTAAATTTATTCAGAATTTTACATTCAAATTGTTATCTAAAGTATCATGTCAGTTGATCCTACTCAAATTTTTTTTTTTAAATAGTTTAGTTGAAGGTTCGTTAAAATTCTTATTTAGAAAAGTAAATGATCAAACTGTACAAGTATTGATCACTTTACCGTATTGATAAACTTTGTTATTTATATTTTATGATCATTATTTTTCTTTTGATCTGAAAAACAATATTATGAATCTGTTTTTAACCATATACATAACGATGTTTTTTACATGTTTAAGAATTCGAATTTTCAGATATAAAAATATCTTTCTATCGTAAAAAAATCAGTTGTTTTTAATTATAAAATATATCTATAATTGCATTGGCCTACATTTGTTTTTTTCTATATTTGTACTATTAGTTAACATTTCTTTCATCTGCTAAACGAACAGAAAAAAAATTAGAAGAGCTTGTATTTGAAAAATCAGAGATAATTCTTTTATATGTTTATAGAAAAAATATATATAATAATATACTTATCTTTAATTCAAATTTCGAAAGCAGTAAGCAATAAAGCTGTTCAGTTGTAAGACTATCACGATACCATTTAGAAACGTATACAGTGCCAAGATTAGATCCACAGAACTGAGTATATTAACCATTTAGTTAAATTATATTATAAACGTAATTATAATAAGACTTCTACAATAAATATTATTGTATGACAATATCTGTTCGATAATCATCACGTTTCTTTATACCAAAGTAATAGATTCAAAATTAAATAACACGTCGTAAATTAAATAAATATTGGATATTATAAATATGAGAAATATATAAGTTTTTAAGTTCTAAAGTTTTATTACATTAATTATGTAAACAGCTGTTCTGATTTTCTTAATTAGAAACATCAATCTGCTAAACTTATTTAAGTGTGATAATTTTAATTTATCAAAAATAATTCCTTTATTGAATCTTAAGCTGTCTTAAAAAGTTAATTTCAGAAATTCGAAAAGGGCATTAAATAGGCCTACGTATTTATGAAAAAAGTCATATTTAAAAATGAAACAAAAATATATAAAAATTAATTTATTAGCTAAAAATAAATTTCGAAAGGATCCACAATATTCAATGAATGCTAAGATTTAAATTTATGTAGCACGTATTTTCGGATTCATTTGCTTCGACTATGAATTATTTTATTTTCATATAAAGCTTTTTCCATTAAAATAATTTCATATTGTATATACAAAAAATAAAAATTTCGAATATTATTAACTCTAATTAATTAGAAAACTTCGTCATATAATCATAGCTATAAACTTAATCAATTTAACATTAGCCTAATTTTGAAAATAAATGATCTTTGTTATATTAAACTTTCCTGAATGACTTTCCTGAAATTGCTTTTTAATTGTACTTAATTATCATAGACCATTCTTTTATAAAATTTCCAATTCATCATGTTGAAATTATCACTTTATAGAAAAACAATAAATCATATAATCAACAATATATCATATAGTCATTAATCAGTGCTATTTGATATTAAGTGCATACGGTTAAATAATTTTTGATCTTAATTTGTCCAATGCTTTTCATATATAATTCCTGATTTCGAACAATAAAATTTGCTTGTTTGGTGTTATATAGCAGTAGTAAATTTATAGAAATTTAACGTCTATAATGCATATTAAATATCGATTTAATATATTTTCAAAAAATATTAAATTTATGATTAAATAATTTTTTAATAAATATTTTAATGAAATAATACGAAAAAGCGTTTATTCAGATACGATTTAGTTTAATTCATTTCTAACAAATACCAAGTTAAGTATTTATGAAAAAATTTCAAACAAATTCAATTAATACATAAAACTAAAATTTTAAGAAAGAATATTATTGTTTAGAATTAATAACTTTAAAAGAAAAAATATACATATATCTGTATAGTTTCAAGATGAAAAGTTAACCTGTTCATTCTATATTTTCTATTGTGTCTTATTTCTCAGGCTAAAGATTAACAAAACAAAAAAAAAATATTTCGTACGTGATCGATATATTATTGTTTCGCTAGTTCTTTATTATTATTTTTTTTCTGAAATAACTTCAAGTTTAATCATAAAAAAATAATAAGAAATAAAAATTATGGTATAAAAAATTTTATCGCAATATTTTAATTATAAAAAGCGTTTAATTTAAAGAAAAAAATTAATTAATAAAAGTATTTTATTAGTAGAGCAAAATAACTGCTATCTTATGTTATTCTCGCGAAAATTAATTTAATAATAATCACAGATTTAATAAAATAACTAATTAATACTTTAATTAATAAAATACTAGCTTTTTTAACATAAAATAATCGGTGAAGTTTTAAATAAATTTTATCTTTCAATTTATTCAATGATTGATAATTTCTCTTGACATTAATTCCGAAGTATTAAAATTTTTATGTAACTTTTCGTTGTAAATATATGCAAATGGTTACTTAAGATTTCAATAATTGGATTAAAGAGTAGAGGATTCTTCGAGAAAAATGTTTAGTAAAAAAATTCAATATTTTAAAAAAGGTTAAGCGCAGTTTTTGACGTCGCCAGTATTATCAAAGAAAGATGGATAACTTCCGTTCATCGTTTACAACGGCAATAATAAGTTTTTTTTTTTTTTTTTTTAATCTAAATTGATCAAAAATTCGAATAAAATCATAAAAAAAGATATAATAAATATTTAATCTTGAATCATGAAGACATTCAAGAAAGTCCAGAGAAAATATTAGCTTGTTTTGTCTGATAATGATTTAATAATAAATAAAATTGGACAAGCTGAAATTTCTTAAAACAAATAATTTTTTAATTCTAGTTATCAACTTCGATAAACTGTTATGTGCGAACAAAACATTTTTAATATTAATGCAAGTTGTTCATTTGAAATTTTATAATTAGAATAATTTGATTAATTAACTCTTCCTTTCAGGAAAAACTTAAACCGCAGATAGATATTAAAATAAAATAATTCACTGTTGATGGAAAAGTTACGGTTGTATAAAATAATTTGTTAAGAAAAACAAAATATGTTATGACAATATATTAATATTTAATTAAATTTACTGTTGATAATTAAAAAATTCTGATCTTGATTTAAAATGTACCAATTGAAATTCGAATTAAATTTTGATTAAGAAATTATCATTAAAATTGTAGAAGTTTATCTAAAAAAATTTTACATTTTATCAATAAATATTTAATTGAATTTGTAAATTATGAATTACTTGAATTTCTGTACTAAGAAATTAAAGAAATTATTAATACGAATGCATAACAAACTGTTGCTTTAATATTGATAGAAAAATATAAATTTAGTGAAAAATTAAAAATTTTCTTTATTTATTTACGACATGCAGTAATTATTAATTCCTCTGAAAAATCAAATATTTATTTAAAAATAGTCACGAACTATCTATAAGTAAGTTTTCAAAATCTCAAAATTTCTTTTGAATTCTTGATTCAACATAAACTAGAATCAACATCTTCAAACCACAACAAAACAAGATATTTTACAGTTCCGACTGGTATTCCAGATCTTATTTTATGCTAGATTTCTGTATAAAAAATCGTTTAAATTTTTGAAATATTTAGACTGCGAATTTTTATTAGATTTTCTTTTTTTAGATTTCACGACAGAAGTTGGCATTGAATTTTTTTTTCTTAAATTCGATTACTAATTTAAAAAGCATTAATTTTTATAAAAATTGTTTTATTTCTGTTATGTATTTATATATTGATTACCGTATTTGATTTTGTTGGACAAAATAATATAAATCTATTATTTTTAATTTTTTACGTCACTTTATTATATAGTAAAAGTTGCTAGAATAAAATGAAATGAAAATAAATTACATTACAAAAAAATTGTTATCTATATCTCTGTTTTAAGTATTTTAAAATATATATTCCTAAATAATTATCATTTTGCTTTTAAAAAAAAAAATGAAAATAATATCAATATATTATAGGATAAATTTTTCTAAATTGCATTTTATATGAAATATTTCATAACTTGAAAAATATATATATATATCTATATATCAAACTGCAGCTTAAGATTAAATTTGATATATTAACTAATAAATTTTCTGCAAAATTATAAGTATCCAAAGTAAATTATAAGTACCTAGTTAATTTTAAAAATAATTTTTTTTAACATATACCGAAATATTTTGAGTTAGCACATAATATAAAACATAACAATAAATACGTATTATAGCTGTTAATAAATATAAGAACTATAATTATTCTAATGAAGAGACCTATCTAATGCATGCAAAAACTTATTTTTAAAATAATAAATAGCATAGCTATTTTAGAAGAAATATTAAATATGTTTCAAATCTCCAAATAAATGACTGTTTTTTTTAGTTTTCAATAATAATTGCATTACTGAAAACTGAAAAATATCAACATAAAAGCCATAATTAATGTGTTGTACATAAATAGATATTGAAATTTTAACAAATATAAAAATTTTTGTTATATTTAATATGATTTGTTATTCATAAATTTTAAGTTGTTGAAGAAACCAAAAATTAATATAAAGTGCTTTAAAATAAACGAATAAAAAATAATTAATCGGAAAGTCATTTACTTATTAAAATTATCGCACTGTGTTTGGAACGAATAAATGTAATTAATCGCTCATATAAAAAAAAAAAAACACTTTGAACAAAAATATCATATAAAATTTTTTTAACTATTAATAATCATCAAATGAATTATTATTTCAATTTATTCTTGAGCGGTAACAATAAATAGCCGATTAATTTTCCACTTTTATTTTATATAATGTCGAATACACATAAATTATTTTCTTTTGCGATTAGATTGAATGAGAAGGGAATCAAATAAAATTTTAAAGTTCATTATTAGAAATTCCAATTAATGAACAAATGTATTTCCATAGGAATGATCGCTGAAGTATGTTTGCTTAACATCCTATTAACATACATTTACTTACAAAATAGAATAATAGTTCTACTTGAGATAGCAACGTAAATGGTTTACTTAACAAGCAGAAACATCAAATGTAGTCTAAATCTAGGCCAATTTAAATGATTGTTACACAATACTTGATTATGCATATCAATAGTTTTGAAAAGAGCACATAATTTTCAATAGTAGATTTTTTTGTTTATGCATAATCAATATCGAATTAGTTAAAACATTCGTTTCAATTATAAAACGTTTAATGATCATCATCAAAGAATACAGTTTGCTTTATATTATATTTTATATAATTACTAAGGAAAGGCAGTATCCATAAATAATTGATTATATCTTCGCTGATTCTGTCTGTGAAGTATCAGAGATGCAAATCGATGAACTCAAACTAGAATCCCCTGAAAATGACAAAGAAAATGGGGTTTATGAAACTGAAATTAAAAATTTTATATTTTGTAAATAGACAGCTTTTATAAATCTTTTAAATTTACTTAACTGTTAAAAATAAAAAAATTGTTTTAAAATATTTTATAATAAAACAAAATAATGAACTATAAGATATTTTCCCGAATTTTTATAATCGTTAATTCTCAATTAGATCAAAAGTTTCGAAAGAGCTGTTGCTATTAATTTTGGATTATTACGATGATAAAAAAAGAATTTTTTATCATCGTAATGTTTTCAGTAACGTTGCTAACAAGTAAGAATGAAAATTTTAAATTCTCCATGCTTGATTTCATTCTAAGTTTTATGGTGATTAAATCACGGACGCATGAGATTAATGATTTTAAAATTTTCACGAAAGATTACTTATTTATCAATATTAAGATAATGATAATTAACAAAAAAATGAATTAGAAGAAATGGAGTAATTATTGAATTCATAAAGAAAATTTTAAATAAGCATAATATGTTACAGCATAGCAATGCAGTACAAATAAGTGTCGTATATCATGTAGACGAAATTCTACAAAAAACTTTTATTAAAAATACTGAAAAGCAACTATAAATGTTTAAAGATTTAATATAAATCTTGATTAAAACTACCTTCATACGAATATATGCTTCTAAAATCGGAAAATAGATTCTACTCTGATTAAAACTTTTTATTTTAATTATTTTTTATAGATAAAAATTATTTAATTTGTTATCTGCTAAACAAATATCATCATAGTCATTATAGCAAAAATATAAGTGATATTTATTAGTTATTCTATAGTAATTTCTTATAATACAATAATTCTAATCCATAAGCATAGAATAGCAATCATCACATAGCGGAAATACACTAATTTCCCATATACTGTATTTATACGCTTTGCCTTTAGAGGACTGTGAAAAAATTACTACCAACTTTGAAATATTGCAAATATAATGAAACAAACATGTATAAACATTTTTTTGCTTTTATATTTAATGAAATTAAGCGATAGTTTTATCATTTAATAATAAAATTTTGTTGTAATCGTTTGAATTCGATCGTAAACACGCTATCAGAAGAATATCATAAAATACACATTTTTAAATCTGCTAGAATTTTTTCGATTTTAATTTTAAAACGCAGTATTGTAAAAATATAAAAAGTTAGGTCATCTGAAAGTTGATTTGGTGCCAGTTAGTTTTTACTACGATGCCTCAGTTTCTGGCAGCTATATATATAATAGTTATTTGACAAAAGGATGAACATATTTTCACCAAGAACGGTTGTAGAAAAATCAAGACTTCCTAACCGGTATCGAACGGGGCTCCTTCCTGTCTGGCGACTGTCTTACTGACCGAATTGTGTATATATCAATAGCAGTTGATTATATAGTTCCATAATACCATTCATGTTTATTTTAATTTATTTCAGTTAATTATATCCAATTATATCCTCGATTACACCCATTTTCCTCGATTTTCTAGTATAAGATTAATTTAATTAACAAATCATACTTTCTCTATTGAAAAGAATTTAAAAAGTTATCGCATCCTTTCATTTAACGTCAGTATCATAATATTCTGTCTGATTTATGACAGGCTATAAAGTTAATATTTTAACAGATAGTATATACTCAATTATTGTGATAAAGATATCTGCTAAAAATAAAAAACAAACGAAAATGAGATTAAATTGATTTCCATCGATTATGCTTTATCGACAATTTACCAGGATGCATTTCTTGGATTGTTTTCGGATTTCTTGATCTGAAACTAAAATTTTTGCAAATGCGATAATTTCATACTTAAATAAATAATATGATTTTTTAAACGAAAATTTTATAGAATCTGTTTAGTAAACTTGAAATTTTATATAATATTCTATACGTTTATTTTATAGGGCATACTAATAAAAACAACAAACGTATTAGATACTGACGACATAAAAGTTGTGATAATGCTGCTGATTGTCTTTAAATATTGATATTTAAGAAAAAAATGAACTCACTGAATGCAAAACAAACATAGAAAAATAAAACCACTATACAAATTAGAAAATATTTCAATTTAAAGTAGAAAGTTTTACATTTTTATAATGATCAAAAACTGAAATTGCATTACTTTCTAACTTAGTAATTAGGAAGATTGTATGCTTTCTCAATTAAATTTAAATAAAAAAATGGAATGATTTGATCGTGTTTATTAATTTAATCTTATAAAATAGCTTAAGAGATTTTTACATAATGAAGCATGTCTTTCTATCTTTTTATATCTATTTGGAATAAGTAAAAAAAAAACTGTTTTAAATATTTGAGTTAATAATTCGATATCTAGTCTTTTAAAATAACAAATATTATACAGTATAAAATTTCTTCTATAGTTTATTATTATATATCTATTGATATATAATAATAAACTATTGAATTTATAGAACGCATTATACATAATAATAATCTTAACCATAAGAGAGCATCTTTTTATCTAATAAATTTATTATTATTATTAATTCAGAGTTAATTTAAATTCTACAATTTTTCTATTCATCCCAAATGATGTAACATAGTCGTCATCTTCGATAAAACTTTCAAGAGAAATTCTGAAATCAAATAAATTCAATGACGAATAACAATAATATCAAAGTCGACATTCTTATAAAGAATTTATTGAATTACTCAGATTTCTTTTTAATTGAATTAATCACTTGATTCCTTAAGTAAAAATAAACCTATTTAAAGTCTAAATTGATGATAATTTTTAAATCTAACAAATTTTTATTTTGATAAAATAAAAAGAATTATTCTATTTTAATTGTGTTTAAAGCAAAATAAACGTATTTCTGTGTTTACAATACTTTTATTTATCAATATACTGTATTAATATTTTTCGTATTTTTTATTTATTAAAATTAATTATATATTATTAATATTGAATTAGTTGAAATTATTTTGTTGTAAATAATATTTAATTTGCTATTCTAACTAGAGTTTGAAATAGAAATGCCAAATTTTATTTTAATTATTAATATAAAATTAAAATTTTAAACAAATTAAATTTGTTTAAAATTTTGTTGTCACAAAATTTTAAACAATTATTTGTGTCAACAAATTTAATTACATTTTTATGCTTGAATATAGTTTTATATGATATTTAATATAATAAACTAAAATAATAATAATAATTTTATTAAAAAATAAAATTGGTTCTTATAGTTAAGAGGAAAAGAGTAAAAATCAGTTGTAACAAAAATTATATATCATAATGATAAAAATAAAGGATAATACAATACGTGTACTATATTTGTTTATATATAAGTAAAGATAAATATAAATAATTTATAGATGAACACAAAAGTATAAAAACATATATGTAACAATGCAAAAAATAAATATTGTTGGAATGCCAAGAAAAACCTGGCACCAAAATTAAAAACAAGATTGCGTTAGCGTGACATTCAAAGGATAAAATCAAATACCATGGTAAACAACTTTTTTTTATTTTTAAATAACAATTATTGCTACATATTAAACAAAAACATTCTGAAAAACTTTTCTTTCAGACCACTAAATGCGATGAATTTCAGCATAATACAAAATTGAATGCTTTTCGCTTTATGCTTTTTACGTGCGTATTGCACGTAAAACACGAATTGAAAAATATACTAGAATTTCAAGTGGTATTTAGTTATTAATAATTTAAATATAAATTATAAAATATCAGATATTCGTCAAAGAAATTTGTAATAACTTTAAATCTACTTATATATCGAAATTTAAATCATAATCTATATAAAATTGAGACATTTATTCCGTCTCTATGCTTAATTTCATTTTCCTATGATATATATCGGATTTTATTAATTGTGCATAAAACTTTTTCACAAACAAATTTAAAAAAATATAAGTAATTTTATGTTTACTTTTATTCATTAAGGATCACTAACAGTTTCAAGAAGAGTTGAATTCTATCTTGTTAAATATTATACATATATATTAAACCAAATAAATAAGTTAAAAGTTCTCGAATTGTAGAATATAAAGAAGTAAATCTATAATTTTATCAATGTATATATGCCAGTAGCTCAATTATATTATAAAGTAGAATAACTGTCTTATGAAACATTAATATTTTATAATTTATTCTCCCAATATGTTCCATTTCGTCCGCGGCAAACAGTTAATACATAACTTTCTTCAGATATTACAATTCAAATCTCTGATTAATAGTTTTCGTAAAACAAGGATTTTCACTATTCAATAAGGTTTAATCGCTCTATCATTTTAAAGATAATGTAAATTCATACCAGTTTTGCCTAATAAAAGTAAAATTAAATCGTTCAAATGTCTGTTTAATTCTTTTTCGTTCATTTTTTTTTCTCTTTTTTGAAACTTTTAAAAATTCGTATATGGAATGAATTTTGGAACATTTTTTAGTTATTCAAATAATGAAATTCATAATTTTCTGACAGAACTAAAACGTTTCATAATTTATTTCTTACAATCTTTAGTAGATTAATTGAAGTACACAGTATAATTTCCAGTTAAATCGCTAATATCATCTGTCTGTAATAAACAACAAAAACTGAAACAGAGAACTATCTTTCAGCCCCTATCTTATAATATATATTTAATTAATCAAATTAATCATAAAATTATATTTAATTTATCATCTTTTTCCATGTTTTAGATGCATATTTTCATCATTTGAAAAATTTGGCTATTTAAAATCAAACACTTCTCTATAAACTTTTATATCCTTATATTTTCTGAAGTCCTACATATATAATTGGTCATGCTTAACAATTAATTATGCAAAAAATTCTATTGCCATTTCATGCTATTTGTTATATTTTTAATATTTTTCTTATAAGTTTCTATAATTCATCCGTTTTTCTAACTCGTCATTCCGTTAATCCAATTACCGATAAATTATTGAAATTCTATTTTTATGCAAATCAAAGAAAATTTTATTATTCTGCATTTAATTTCTGCTAAGTAATTAAATAAAAGCATATTTATTCAGATTTTTCAGCATTATTATATAAACAATTATTTTTTTATGAATAATTGTTCATATAATAATGTTCAACTTTTTAAATCAATTTTTCATAAGATTGATAAAAAATTTTGTATAAAACCGAACTTCTATCTTTGTAAGTTCTATCATTGTACAGTTCGATAAGAACATCAAGAATTGAATTTAATTTTATTTGATTTCCTACTTTTCTCGCTGAGGAAAAATAGCATTTACACAAACTTGATGTGAAGATTTCTTATGAAATTGAGAAGTTTTCTATTTGACAAATAGTGATAACTAATAGCAGTACTTATCCGGACCACACATTGTCTAAATCCATTTGAAGTACACACTTTCACAATCTGAAATCTGAAAACTTATGTTTAGCTTCGTCTTAACTTCTCCAGAACTAAAATTTATAATAAAGTATTACGACGTAAAAGAAGTTTCGATTCAATTTTCTCGATTATAAACCTAATAAGATGACAAAATTTCATTTTATTTTCTTTAAAAAAATTATTACGAAAGTTAAATCTATCCTAAAATCTCATTTTGAATTTTTTATTTTTAAAATTACAAAAATAACTTTTTTGATATTCATTTTTATATAAAATAAACAATTAGGACATTTTATTTTTGTACAGAAATTTGATATTACTACTTGCTACTATTATCTGTTTATTGTTGAATGGTCATTTTTCAAATTATATGTTTAATTCATTTATTTATCATTTATGTGAAACTAATTGCAGATAATTACAAACTTTAGATAACAATTCTTAGAAGTAATATTAACTGGCAATGAATTTTTCAAAAGAAATCTAAATCTTGTCTTCATTTTTCATTAAATGATACGATGACTTCAAAAATATTATTTATCAACAGGATAATTAATAATTGAATAAAAAAAAAACTCTTACCGAACTTTAATTTTTATAAAATACTGTAATTAATATGCTAGGATTTTCTTATTAATTTATTTATCTATAATTAAGAATCGAAAAAAATCTTTATATTTAACAATTTTGTTTATCAATAAAAATCCACTATTGCTCTTTTAGCAGGTTAGATATATATCTATATATTTTTTCATTTGTTAACTTAATGTTTTTCAGTTTCTTTTCTGATTCTCTGATAACTACAGAAAAAAAAATTATTTCATTAGATCTAAAATAGTGGAAATTTTCATAAAAATTTTTTCTTAAACTTTTTATTTATTTATTTATTTAGTAGATATTTAAAATTTTCTAATTTTAGAATTGTTATTGATTGGAAATTTTTGCAAAAGATCTAAATAATATTTTATGTATTAATAATTAATTTAATTAAGTAATGCAGATAAGCAAAATTTAAAGTTTTATGTTTAAGCATTTTAAAGTTTTTAATAAACAATAATAATAATAATATGATCGAACAATAGTTATAGAATTAATTAAAACAGTTTTAATTAATACCGTAAGATAGATTACAATTTTAGGCCTATATTATAGTATTTATTTAAAAATATATTTGTTTCCAATATATTAAATGCTTTAAATTCTTGGTTGTAAAATGAACATTTATCTAATATATTTTATAGAAAATTTATAAAAAATATATACTTTATTTCAATTTCAAACCTTATCGATTTCTGAAATATCTTACAAAGCTGAATCACTTATGCAATAAGTTAGTTTCATGTACAATTAAGGCTTATATTAAAAAAAACAATAATAATAATAAGTTAAATAAATAAAAACAAAAGCTTTGATAAAAGTTAAAAAATACAGTAACTTATACAATTTGTATCAAATATTAGCCAGTTCGTATATACAAATTGTTGTTATATCATCATGAATTTACATCTTCGGTTTTTTATATTTCCCTGTAAACAACATTAAACAGAATGACGTTTATAGAAAAATATGATAAACTAGATATAGAAAATGTGTCAGTATCAAATTAGTAAACGTTTATCAAATGCAATGAATCAATAAAACATTTTAAGATTTGTAGTCATCATTTTATTTATTTCAATTATCACACTGATTCTTATACAGTTAAAATTTATGGATTTTCAATTTTTTTTTAATGTAAATAATTAACTATATTTTCTCTCAAAAAAATTTTCTAATTAAACAATAAAATTTTCATTTATTAATTGAGAGAATGAAACTTTACGATTCTGTTATGAAGAATATTGATATATGAAAACATGAATCGTTAAATATGATTCTGAATCGGATCTGAATAAATAAATAAAATTTCTTGCCAATTAATTAAAAATTTTCATTATATATGATACAAGTTAGATTAGTGAAACCGCCATATCGCAGGTGTGATTACTGTATCTGGCCGGACCACTTTTTAGAACTTATTACAGGCTGTCCAACGCTCATAGTGGGCTCAATTTGAAGGTTAAAGAATAGGATTCAGCAGTAGGACAGGTCAAGCCCGGATTTTCCTGAAAAACTAGAGATGTGGACTCGGAATTGAAGCTGGGTCCTCCGAAATGATAATCGACAGCTTTACTTTGCGGATGTCTCTAGGAATATTATTACTATTAATAACAATTTTTGCTATTATAATGTTGATTATCATTAATATGTAATCAAAATTAAACAAATAAATACTAATATATAAATTAATAAGATAAATATTAATTTATAAATCCAAATATTGTAAATGAAAAAGTAATATATAAGCTTACTCTAATATTTGAAATTTTAAAATATAAAATATATTTTAATAATATAGGAAAAAATTTTTAAATTTTCAAATTATTTATTCGTAACAACTCAAACATTCACTTGTTAATTAAGTATGATTATTCTTCAATCAACGAGATGTGAATACGGTATAAATTCAGTTTTAAAAGTATAGAAAGGAATTTTGTGAATAATATTTTCTTAATATGATAAATAATAATTATTTTTAGTTAAACTTATATAAATTCCGTAAATCTGTCAAGTTCGGTAATTAGATTTGAATTGTTTGATGTTATGTAGGCCTTTAGTTTTTTTTATAACAAGTCAGACTATACTGTATCTTATAATGAATTAGATTAAATCTAAACAGCATTGACATAGCACTAGATTTGGATTATAAAATTCCGCATACTAGAAACAAATTTGCTATTGGCAATCGTTTATACTGGCAAAAACACTTCATAACCGAAAAATTGATCGTAGATACTTCAACATTGCAATGATTGATCGCAAATAGAGCAATTGCTGGCTATATATTTTCAAGAGTGATTTAAAAAATTGAGCAATAGTGTAGCAGAAAAATGTTGGTAATATATGAAAATTTGTTGTTTCTAACGGACATGGAATGAGGAATGAGTTTTTTGAATATAGTGATAAAGAAAACAATCAAAAATACTAATTAAATATCAGTTTTACTTAAAATTAGTAGTGTCTATATACCACCTAAATAAAATTCACAATGTATTCGAAACAATTCATTTTATACTTTCTCAGCACTTCTCAATACTGTATATTGAGAAGTGCTGATGATAAAAAAATATATTCGGTTTCTTTTTCAATTATCCTCAACTATCACACTATGACATAACTAAAATACTGCATTGTATAGTACTGTATTTATGAACGATTTTTTCTTAACTGTTGTGTTGTATTAAAATTAATTTTTGAATTCTATCATTCGAGTTTTAATCATCAGATGATATTTCTATGAAATAAAAGCTTAACAATACGTTTTCCGTTTAATTTTTTAATAATTAGTTCTTTTTCTTCAAAAGAGCATTAACGCATCAAATATCTACAAAAATGTTTCAATAAATCGAATTTAAATTATGAGGAATGAAATATTCATCACATATCTATACTTCTAGTATTACAATTCAATCAAATTCTTGAAATATGAGATTTGTTAAAAAGTTTTAGAACGAAACTTTTTCATCTAAAACTTACATACATGCATGTACTGCATATCTATATTGTTTTAACTTGATCATTATATCTTTTTCATGAAACAGTTGACATTTATTCATTTAAATATATATTGGCTTGCTAGTAGGTTATTCAAGTATCTCTTATTTTTAATAAGAGATACTTGAATAAAATATAATTTATCTCTTTAGAAATCAAATATTTTATGCACCT
>WUQG02437202.1:0-13867 GCA_011317285.2 Androctonus mauritanicus
AAGATTTAAATTAAATACTCGCATTGAACCAACTTCTGTACTTTGACAATATAAGCTACTCTCGAACTACAGTCGGTGAAAGATTCCCTTGTTTAGTTTTCATTTATATTCTATCATGTCGCGTCATTGATCTTCTAAAAAAACATATAATTCAAAATATTGCAGCAGCTCGAATCTTGTTTGTTTCATCTCCACATAATCAATTTCAATTCCGGTTCTCAACACTGATTATTATCTTCTTTTGCTACTGATCAGTCCTTATTTAATATTATACGAAGGGTATAATTTTGATGCAACACATCAGTCAATTTGAAAAGCTTTTTTGAGGACTTCAATATCGAATCTGAAATTTAGGGATTTTGTCTAAATCCTAGAAAGGGCTTCAAGTTTATTGAAATATTCACTTTGTTGCCAATTGCTTGTAATTTGGAGGTGAAATTCTCAAGGTTATATGAAGTCACATCTAGAACTCAAAATCAAGCTTGAAAACTGATTCAACCACCTAGAATGGTATCCAGCTTTGAATTTTCAACAGTTGGAGATGAAATCAGATCTGTATTATCCATCAGGATGAAACGACAAGTATTGATGTATCCTAGAGCTCAATCAGAGTCCTGTTTCTGAAGGTTTAGACAGATGACGAAAAGTGGAGTCTGACGAACGGGAGTAAACCAAATAAGATGCTTGTCCAAAAAAATTGAGTCTTATTAGCCAGTCCCAGCTGATCTTCCCTCAACTATATATATATTCTTCTCGTTTATTAGGTATCAAGATAAGAAAATACAGCCTTTGGAAATTATCTAGAAACTCCAGAAACCCAACCTATTTTTTGTGTCCAAAATACCGGTCCCAGGTTCAATGAACTCAAATATCGTTGAAAATCGTATGAAAAAAAAAAATATTTTTCAACTCCCTACGAATGAAGTCAAACCGGGCTCGAAACATCATCTCTCATCTTACGCAGCCTAAAAAAAGGCATTTCTTCGGTTCAAAAGTGAATTTTTACCTCGAATTCTCGGTGCATCTGCGAAATCAACCGTCTTTTTGCATTATATACGGCATTTTTGTACGCGCCGAGCATTAAATGCAGAACGTCGGTACCTGGACCCGAAGCGCGGTCAACGTTATAAAAGAGATACTCGTTTGTTGGTTGCAGAGCGCAACAAAAAAAATATACGAAAGAAAAAGAAAAGACACAACAAACACTGCATTGCATTGCCATGGCGCGCGGAGAAAGAGAAGATGAAAATCACGAGTTGGAGAAAAGTGCAAGAGAAAGAAACAAAAGATTTGCGCGTATTCTGGTAGCATATATATATATATATATATATATATATATATATTATAGTGTCATCATCGTCGTCGCTCGTTTTGAAACAACAATAAATATTATATTATTGTAAAACGAAGAAAAATGCTCATTTCCTTCTCTATACCGCGAGAATCACCCCTTCCCTATAATTTTCGGGTACCCCGTGTCATTTCGAGGAGATCGCGACCCTTTTCTTCATATTATTCGCCGAAATATCAAGCCTATAAAATTATACTTTTTTCTCCTCCAAGTTCTGTTGCTGGATGCCGATGACTTTAGGAACCTTATTTATTTTTTTGAGTTTTACGTTTTTTTTGCCGGTGCGCCATAGGTAAGTGAGTTTGCGTGTTTATTATTTATTTTTTGCGCGCTGCAGAGAGCGCAGGGCTCGGTAGCCTCAGTCATTGACAACCAGTAATTTGCGAAATATTCCAAGTATTGTGACTACGACCGACGACGGCGAGTTGGGCTTCATGAACTGTTTTTAGGGCCTCGTTCGGGGGCCCTCGGGGTACAGGCCACTTTTATTGCAGCAACAGAAACGAAAGAAGAAAAAAATCACGATTATCGAACAGAATTCCCGATCAGCGGAAAAAATTAGTAATTTTACTTTCACCCCTGCTCAAAAAAAAGCAACATCATTATTTTTTAGCTCAGAGCACGGGGTAATTTTGTCAATTTTGTTGGTCAAATTTTTTTTTTTTTCATATATTTTTATTTATACTTCTTTTTATACCGGAGCTCTGCTCACAAAAAAGGGAGTAAAAGTGATAAAATTGATTTAGTGGCGTTTAAAAGCGTTGACAATTTCGGATGCGCGCAGGTGAAAACAAAATTTGCTTGGTATGCCAAATATTTTCGAGATCATCGTTCCGTTATATTACGACAGTCCAAAGTGTGAGCGTTTGCTGCAGGACGATGCGAAGGTGGCAATATACCTCATTTATATAAAATGCGAGATACAAATTTTTTGACGATAATAGAATGCGTTTAAAAAATGACCGTATTGACTTTATGCGCAATATAAGTTTTTAAAGAAAAAAATTATGATTTTTAACAATAAATAAATTTATGAAAAGTTGTTTATTATCTAAATTTTAAAAATTAACATAATTGATGATCACTCATCTTGAAAAACTATTTAACACAGATAAAGTTTCAATTTTGTTGTAACATACACAGAGAGGCTTTAAAGGAATAATATTAATAATAATAATAATAATAATGAGATAGAAGAAATAAAAAAAAACATTAAGGAAGGTTAGAATTAAATCTTCACAGATGTGACTGAAATAACAAAAATTCCTCATGTTCTTAGAAATGTGGAGTTGAGTAGGATTGATATAATATGTAAACTTATTTTGAAATGGCTTGACTATATAAATCAAATAAATGATGAGCAGTTTATTTGATTGTGGATGAGAAATCCACATGCTCAGCATACACTTGAATGTGGGAAGAGAACTCAAGAAAAGAGTTGAAGAGATTAAAAGTTGAAATGAGTTGGAGAGACTAAATTTAGATATTCCCTTATTTACATAAAATTTGACTTATGTAAAATAAATTTGCATAATTTTTTCTTTTTCTTATTATAGAGCATAAATGCCTATTGTATTTGTAAGTTATAAATACAAGCATATGATATTCAAAAAGTTATAGAAGCATTTTCAGTTTTTGTTAAAATCTTCAACAGCTACATTAAAAATCAAATCAAACACATTCCATCAAGCATTTTAAAGAGTAGTTGTTATAGTAACAAAATTTAAACATCCAAGTACATATGTATTTAAAATTATACTATATGTTTTAACATTAAAAATATATATATAAATCTTATCATTAACTTACAATTAACCAATAAACTAACATATTAAACTTATAACTATATATACATATTATATAAGTAATAAAACAACAACTTTCAGCAACAATTCTTCGTTTTTATATATAAAGCAAAAGTTATTCATCTCTCCTTAATTCAGGCATCATTTCCAGGTACTGCTAATTGCCGATGGGTATACTCTATTAATTGGTTTGATGTTATTTTCTTTTACTCATAAATAGTTAAAGCCTCTGCAATTCTCTCTCTTTTTGGATTAATTTTCATCCTTAATAATTTAGCATCATTCCATCATATATCTAGTTTATTTACTTATGCTCTCTGCACTAAAGCCATTGTTGTTGCACTAATTTAGATATTGTATTTGTGCTCTAGTAACCTCTTACATAGTGATCTCACTGTATATCCCACATATGTGTGTTGTTCGTTCGTAACTATATCCTGAAAAGGAATTTTATACACTCCTGGTAGAGAATAAGGATTTAATTTATCTTTATGGTTACAGATTTTATTAAAGAGGGTGTTCATTCTACCAAATGTAAATTTATAGCCTGTAATTCTTTCTATTTTTTTCTAAAACGAAGGATGATATCGTTTATGTCTAGTGTACAAATTTTTCTGATAGCTCTTTCTTTTTTTATTCTTATTCGATATAGACCAACCTTTACAAATTTTTTGCCAAAGATGTAAGATAATCTTGTTGGTGTAACCATGCTTAACTACTAGAAATGTTATCCATTCTAGTTCTTCATTTATATTGGCTTGAGAGAAGCAGTGCCATTTAACCCTTCTTAAAAACCCTTCTTTATGAAAGGCAGACATTTTATAACATCAGTGTTCTTTAGTGTCAGCTTTAGCAAATAATGATTGATATGTCTCTTTTCTATAAACATTAATATTGTATTCACCCCATATCTTTATTCTTATGTCTAAATACTGTGTTTCAAATTCATCACTCTTTTGCTTAACAAGAAGCAATCCTGGTTCTGACATTTCTTTTTCAAGGTCAAAAATGTATTTACTACTTTATGTTATTATTAGAACATCATCTGCATAACATTTATACAATTTTATATGCTTGGAGATAGTAAGCAAGACATTTCTTTCTTTTGCTCTAATCATTAATTTTGCAATAATCCCAGTAAAGGGACTGCTAATTGATACACCTCTTGTTTGAATATAAAATTTGATTTAAACTGGAAATATGAATAATGTATGAATAGATAGCATATATCTCTCACGAGAGTTGGATTACATTATTTCTTCAGTCAATGTTATAAGAAGAAACAGTATAATTCAAGACATGCTGGTTCTAGTTTAATAGAGAGAGAGAGTGATTTAAAATCAAAAACTTTCAATTTTTCTTCTTGTAATGGGTCAACTTCTAATAACTTATCAATTATTTTGAAGATGTAATTGTCCAATTATAATCTTGCAATTTATCCTGGCACCATTTCATTATTTGTTTTTCTAGAAGATATGTAAGTGCAGACCTCTTCTCCATAACTGGTCTAGCTTCCAGCAGATTCTTGTCTTTTTATGAATGCAAATAAGTGCAGTAGTTTTGGGGATGTATGTCACTATTCTCCCTTTCAAAAATTGTGATAGCTTCTTATTGTTTAGAATTTTAAGCACCTCTTTATTAATCACTTCTGTTGGATCTTCAGTAAGTGATTGACACTCACTACTTATTCACAACAAATTAAAGCTGATGCAAAAGAACCCTGGTTCTTTTGCATCCCTGAGACCCTGGGTACAAAATGGCTGCCTTTTGTGCTCTTAAGAAGGGTTAAAGTTGTACTGCTCCTCCCCAGCCAATATCAATGAAGAACTAGAATGGATAACATTTCAAGTAATTAAGCATATCTTAATATATCTTAATACACTAGCACATATATATTGATAGTAAAGATGTATTGAAGCAGTTTTTTGTAATTAAGTATGAATTAAGCATAATTACATCAACAAAATTATATTACATCTTTGGAAAAAATTTGTAAAGATTGATCTACATCAAATAAGAATAAAAAAAAAAGAGATATCAGAAAAACTTGTACACTAGACATAAATGATATCACCCTTCATTTTAGAAAAAAATAGAAAGAATTACAGGCTATAAATTTACATTTGGTAGAATGAATACCCTCTTTAATAAAATCTGTAACCATAAAGATAAATTAAATCCTTATTCTCTATCAGGAGTGTATAAAATTCCTTTTCAGGATATAGTTACGAACGAACAACACACATATGTGGGATATACAGTGGATCACTATGTAAGAGGTTACTAGAGCACAAATACAATATCTAAATTAGTGCAACAACAATGACTTTAGTGCAGAGAGCATAAGTAAATAAACTAGATATATGATGGAATGATGCTAAATTATTAAGGATGGAAATTAATCCAAAAATAAGATAGAATTGCAGAGGCATTAACTATTTATAAGAAAAAGAAAAGTAACATCAAACCGATTAATAGAGTATACCCATCAGCAATTAGCAGTACCTGGAAATGATGCCTGAATTAAGGAGAGATGAATAACTTTTGCTTTATATATAAAAACGAAGAATTGTTGCTGAAAGTTGTTGTTTTATTACTTATATAATATGTATATATAGTTATAAGTTTAATATGTTAGTTTATTGGTTAATTGTAAGTTAATGATAAGATTTATATATATATTTAAAAATATATATATAAATTGTATCATTAACTTACACACATAATATACTTGAACGTATAATTTTAAGTACATGCATACTTGGATGTTTAGATTTTGTTACTATAACCACCACTCTTCAGAATGCTTGATGGAATGGTTTGTTTTGGTTTTTATTGTAGCTAATGAGAATTTTAATAAAAATCAAAAGTATTTCTATAATTTTTTGAGTAGAGATATATTTTATTTGCACATATGATTAATTTTCTTGCCACAGTGTGTTTATGTTAACTGGCAGTTTATCGTGTAGATAAGAAAAATAATGAATATATGATCATAAATTATCAAGTTTTGCTTCTTATAAGAAAAACGAGGAATCCACAAGCACTTTAAGCAGAAAAAATACACAATGTATATATATTATGTATTTTTCCTGCTTAAAGTGCTTGTAGATTCTTTGTTGTTGTTCTTTACAAATATATGAGTTTGTAATATTTAAAAGTTCATATTACTTGATTTATGTTTTATATATTGTTTATTAATTTTAAGTATCATATTATGGATTCTTAAAATCAATAAACTCTATATATGCCAAATGGAATAATTCCATATGGCATTCTCTTTCTTTCAGTCACGGAACAGAATGGTGCTGTGATGTTGTATAAAAACAATCATCATAGTCCACCTAGCCCCAGGTGCTTTTAATTCAGAATTTTACTGAAAAAATTATTTTTTTCAAATTATGCAAAATTTGGGTTACATAAAAAAAGTTTTGATCCCAATTACTTGTGTAAATCAGGAATATATGTTGCTGATGATGCATGAATTTGAAAGTATGAAGAGATGAAGCTAAAATAGTTGTAGAGATAGAGATATGTGAAACTTTCTTATCAGTGTATGTGTATTTGTGTATTTTTTTCTGAGTGCTATGAGGATATGAATGATGCTGATATGAATTTATAATAAATTTACCAAGTTCTTTTCCCTTAGGGAGGTGTAATTCATGAAACATCTGATTGTCAAGATTGTATGTGTTCTTTTGGAAATTCTCAATGTTATCCTAAAATTTGTCCTCCTTGTTCTGAGGTTTGTAGCTTCATTATCAGTTGATATCTTTTATATTTAAATATCATATTCTTTTTATTGATTATAACTATTGTTTTATACCAAAGAATCATAGAAAAGAAATTACAAAAAACTGTGAATGTATATGCTCTTTATGCGATGAGGGTACTTTGCTTTGTCCAACTAGTGGAGAATGCATTGATGAAGATCGTTGGTGTGATGGCATCCCTGATTGTCCAGATGATGAAAATGAGATTTGTACATATGTAAAGACAACACCTTCAGGTAATTAATTCTTCTTTATACCAAAACTTAAAAGAACAAAATCTTAATATCAGGCATATAACACAATTTTACATTAAAAAACTTGTAAAAGTTTATTAAATATTTCAATAGTTATTTTTTCTAAATTACATACTATATTGGAGAACTAAAGTTAAGTTACAAATCAATTTTCATAATTTTTTTAATATTTAAATATGAAATGTGAAAATGTCATGAAAAAAATTTAAAATATGCTCGAAATAATCTTTAAAATATCATATGCTATTAGTAGCATGCAAATCTTAAATTACTTTAAAAGTTGTGCTGCTAGAGATATAAACATATCAATCTCTGATTTTTCTAATTAAGTTTGTGTTATATTTGATGGTTCTGATCATTAGATAAATATTGATGATTTGTTTTGTCAATAGATGACATCACTTTCCAATCAATAGTGATTATTAAGTAGCAAGGCTATAACAGTCTGCCACAAACTATCCATCTCTACAGAAGGATCAGCTGGATTGTAGAAGATGGGAATCAACAGACTAGGCCTGGATCCACAAATAATATTCCATGGGATGGAATCTGAGAATTGAACTCTAATCCTTTAGAGTGGAAAGCAAAATTATTTCTATGCAGCCAATCTGGCCAACAAATATTGATGATTATAATGCACTTTTCTGAAACACAAAATTTGTGTTCCAATGATCATTATGCACTGAATGTATTTTCTGCATAAATAACTCTAACTAGACAAATTTCCCTTAGTGATTTATTTTTGAATTAACTCTCAAATTAGTGATAGTTAATTAATTTATGCTATTTGTGCTACCATCTATTGTATTAATAATTAATTATTTAAATTTAAGCTAAGGTTATGCCATCTGTTATTTAATAATTAAATTATAATTTTTACTAATTTCCCAAAACTAAAAATTTGGCCTAGTGTCGAACCAGGATCTTTAGGTTACTGTCCCAGAATTGAACCAGAATCTTCAAAACAGTAACCCGGAAATTCTGATTTGATTCCAGGCCAAGGCAAATTTTTAGTTTTGGGAAATTAGTAAAAATTATAATTTAATTATAAAATAACAGATGATGCCACCTTAGCTCAAATTTAGATAATTAATTATTAATCCAATAGATGGTTGCACTATAGCATAAATTAATTAACTATCATTAATTTGACAATTAATTCAAAAATAAATCATAAAGAGAATTTGGTTGGTTAGAGTTATTTGGATTGTATAATTTCCTAAGTAAAAGTTGAATTATGATTAGTTATTTGACTTGTATTTCCTATTTCATTAATTCTTATAAACTTTTTTGCACTTTTTATTTTGATTTTTTTATCTTTTGTGTTATTATTTGAATATCTTGAAATGCTCTGAATAATGATTATTAGTTGAATCAAGACTGAAATATAACACAAATTATTATTTTTTAATTTTTTTTCTTAACTTTTTCTAAAATTTTGAGAGGAAAATTATATAAAGGAGAATATTTAGTAACAAAATATATAAATTCCTTAGAGAATTTATAGAATTGCACATTCTAAAAGGAATTTGTGAGACATAATTTAGAATCAAATATGCAATTATTTTTATATTTAATGCTATAATAAAAACAAATATTGTAAGAATAAGAGATTATTGTATATGTATATTGAAAAATTTGGATATTTAATTTGATTCTAATTTTGATGCCAAAGTATCTAAAATTTAATAAAGAAAGAAATTTGAGACATTATAAAGTTTTCAGATATCATATCCAAGATACATCATCGATATTTAATATTATATTTTATGTATTTTGTATGTTTATAGATAATTAAAATAAAATTTCATGATATTTTCTTTAGAAATCAATTTTTCTTTTGATTACAGAAATTTCAAATGTACTTTTATAATTTTGTCTGGATTAAAAAAAATTTTAGACTATCAATGTCTGGGAAATTGATATTCAACCATATATTAATTTAGTAGGTTTCCACTTATAATGTTCATAACAAAACAAATAAAACATACTATGATACTTTGCAATAAAGTTCACAGTTCATTTTGAAGAAGTCATATACCATTTTCGTAATGATTAAAATCTTTTCAAATAAATGAATTTTAAATGTTTTATATTCCAAAAATTAATAAAAATAGTAATTTAAACATATCTCATATCTTTTATTATTGTAATTTTTAAATTCTATTAAATATTCTGAAATATAAATATTTTTCATTTTAACATAAATTTTTATATTCATTCATAGAGATTGTAGTGACTACAATAATTTCTTCGACTTCAGCTCCAATACCATGTACTCCAATTATTGGAGAATGTGAGTGAAAAAATTGAACTAAAAATTTTTATACTACATTTTTAAATATTTTAGATATAAACTAATTTTTTCAATATTATTTATAGATTCTGCAGTGTGTGAACTCTCAACAGTTTATTTTTCAACATTTGATGGAACAGAATTTAAATATGATATCTGCAATCATATTCTATTTAGAGAGAAACAAAATCAGAATTATATAGTCAAAAGTAAGTATTAAAATAATTTCTTTCTATATGATGTAATCACTGTTCAAAGAAATTTCAATTATCTGATTTTGCTTTAATCAACTAATAAATAAAAAAGTAAGCCGGCTAGATACATTCAACTTACCAAATATTCTAAGCCAAATTAATCCCTAGCATAATAATTTAGAAGTAAACTGTAATTTTAAGATTCAAAGTACACTGCTTCATATTTAAACAAATATTGAAAATGAGTGCAAAGAGCAGGATAAGCAATAAATAAAGACTTTAGATTTTTTTTTAACTTAAATTTATTGAAGCCCTTTCAACCCTATGATTTGCTGAGGAAGACCCAAAGGATCAAAAGCACTTCAATGAATTTATTTTAAGTTAAAAAAAAAATCTAAAATCTTTATTTATCAATTATCCTGCTCTTTGCACTCATTTTTGATAAGTATAATTTTAATTATTATTTAAATTAAGACTATGGTGCCACCATCTGTTGAGCTAATTAATTAATTAATTTTTAAATTTGGATTAAGATGGTGCCATCTAGTAATTAATAATTAGATTATAATTTTTAAAATAATTTTCTTAAAATAAAATTTTGTCAGACACTGGAATTGAGGTATGAACTTTGGGATAGCTCCCCAATACCTTACCTGTCAGACTATCATGGCATCCAGCAAAATTCCATTTCAGGAAGCTTATTTATGTAATGATCACTTTAGAAACTTATCAGATTAGACTGATACTAGTAGTTTGATTCTAATACAGTGGCAAAATTTATATTGGGAAATTAATTAAATGAGTTAATACTGAAAATAATTTATAATAAAAAAGAAAAACTTTTTTTTGGTTTGATTTATAAGCTTATTCTTATGTGTTACTTTGATTTCCTGAACCAGGATTTTGATTAAAGATTTTAATTTCATATAGTTCAAAATACTACTGCCTAAATGTATCAACTAGGAGAATAAACACAACTCAACAGGAGGAAACATTAAATCTTAATTAAAAAAAGAGACAGTCCACTTGAGTTAAAGAAAGAACAAGTGACTGAAATGGGCTAATAAAGCTGAAAGCACTTTTACAGTATTTATAGTGTAATTTCTTTTTTTTTTAATTAAGATTTATTGTTTCTTGCCATTGAGCTGTGTTTTTATTCTCTTAATTAATTTCATGATATACAATTTCATTATGAAATACCATAATGAAATGGGTTAAAGATGCAAAATTATTTGATCCATAATTAATAATGAACAATTGTTAATTATGGATCAAATTATGGATTAATTATGGATCAATTGTCAAATTTTAAGAATCATATTAAAAATTTGATTTACTGTAAGTTATTCATAAATTTTATTCCATATATATAATCCTGATATGGCTTAAGTGAATTTTACTATATTTAATATTTATATTTTTCAAAAATTTAGTCATGAAAGATTGTTCTGAAAAAACTGGAAATTGTAGAAGATATATTGAACTGAAAGTTGATGGATTTGATTTAAGAATAGGACCTGGTTTGAATATTGAATTTAGAGGAAAATTAATTCCTAAAGATAAAATGTGGCTATTGTCAAAACGTTTTAAGAAATTTAAAATTTCAGAAGTTGGTGAAACAATAAAATTTGTTTCTCTGATTCATGGTTTTGAAATAATTTGGAGTAAAAATAATAATGTGAAAATTAAGGTATGTATGTAAATAATTGAGATAATTTTCTTTCTAAAGAAAATACTTTATAAAATTTTAAATTAATTTTCAAGGTTTCCAAATGTCTTTTACATCAAGTAAATGGATTATGTGGTTTATATAACAATAAAAGAGAAGATGATTTTGAAAAGGTAGATGGAACTATTGCTGAAACTTCACAGATTTTTGGTGATAATTGGAGTTTTGATTCTTCTAAACACTGTTTTGAAACATCTTGTCCTCCTGAAATTATAAATGAGGCAAAAGAAATATGTAAAAATCTAGAGTAAGTGTTTATAATGATTAAATAAGTTTAATATTCTTTTTTTATGTACCATTTTCATCTCATATGAATTATTTAGCTTAGTAAATGAATAAAAAAAAATTCTTACTATGTATAGTATATTAGCTATTAAAACTGTTGAGTCAAACACAAATATTATTCAATAAATCATTTACCAGTCAAACACTTTATCATCAAAAATATTTTCAATTTGTGTCTCAGGCAAAAGCACAAGGAAATTGAAAATATAGGCTCAATTCCTTAGCTTTTAATACAGGCTCAGCTTCTAATGCCTGTATTAAAAACTAAGGAAGACACCAAATGAATTTAAAATGGATAGCTAAAAACATTTTTGAATAAAAGTTTATTTTATTTATTTGGCTATAGTTTACTATTATTTAGAGTATTAAAGAGCTTTCTGATTTAATAATCTTGCTATATAATAGAAATCATCTTTGATATTATTTGCTTTTCACATACTTATATGGTTTGGGAAATGCGTATAGATAAAAATATATGGTATTAATCAGGACTGGCTAGAGGATGATGTGAATGGTGTTGCTGCATAATGCCTCACGATCCTGCATGATTCAAATCTTTTTCAAACCTTTTTTATTATTATTAAAAAGTCCCACATAATGACTTTGCATAGGCCCCACTGTGTGGTCTTGAAATCACTTATGGATCCCAACATAAGTGTTAGACAGTCATGTGGGAACTCCAAAAGTGATTGCTATCAGGACATCAGTATCTATTAGTGACTAATTCAAACTGACCTAACAAGGTTTTATCAAAAATAAGCAATTATTTTTTTAACACTACTTACCAATCATTGATAACTACTAAATAATAGTATCAATTTCAGACTCAGTTATAAATTGCTCACATCTTTGCTAGAGCCAGTAGGACTTTACTGTAAGTGAACTGATGCCTTGGCTAGCTCCGACAAACTTTTTTCAAACATGGAATCTGAATTCCACATATCTATGCATTTAGAATGCAGTTGAATGGGTCCAGTTAAGATATGTAAAACATCTCAATATATGAAACCAAAAATAGATATGAGTGTTATTTAATGGAAATACAATATACTTCTATCCTGGTGACAATTCTGCCATCCAGTTGATTAACTGTTATTATTGCTATTAGATAACAGCCATCATAATTATAGATTTTCATTGTAAATATGAATCTTGGTAAGTCAGGGACCTTGTATATATATATATATATTTTAATTAAATACTGAGTAAATATAGTATGGTTTTTTTTTTATACCTTGATTGTCCTTGATGTATATAATGCAATTAAAAGAAATATGGATCTCCCCTGTTAAGAAGTCTAAATTAGGTCTAAAAAATTATGGCAATTTTACATTGTTGAATTGAAAATTTTAGTAGAAGTAATGGAGACTTGCTTTTTTCAGTATAACTCTGTTATTAAATATATACAATATTCAAAATGAAAAATTATTATTTTTTAAGCTAGAAATGGAAAATATTTAATTTTAATTAAGAATATTAAATTTTTTAGACATTCAATTTTTGAGAAGTGTAATAACACTATCAAGCAAGAGACATTATGTTTAGCATCAGCCTGTGAATGTTTGCAGTCAAGCAAAGCTTCTTTGTGCCTTTGTGAAATTTTGGAAGAATTTATACAAACATGTGAAAAACAAATTGATACTAGTATAGAAAATTGGAGAGTGGATTATAATTGTGGTATTTATCTTTTGAATATTTTCATGATATTTTATATAATATAAATTTACTATATATATTCATTTATTAGCCAAAATATTTTGCAAAGTAAAAATTTTTATAAAAAGAAGGTTGGCTAATACATAGAGTTGTTAAAAATTAGAAAAATGTTCATAAATTCTTAAGATTTGCTGCCTCAGTTGCAATGTATCATCATTACACCTTTGTGCCAGCTTAATGAACTACCATATCTAATAAAGATCATTATGTTAATGATCCTATTGTATGATAAAGTGCTGTATTGTTGCTCATAAATTAATATTTTTGTGTGTATTTAAAAATTGGATACTATATAAATAGGATTGAAAATATATAAAGCAATCATATTGTATTTCTTTGTGTTAGTATTATACTCTTGGTTTCTTCTTGATTCTATTATTAAAATATGCATTTATTGTGAATGTTCATATTTACATGCATATGAAAATATTAATTTATCATATTACAAACAGTCCCAAGTTATG
>WUQG02437213.1:0-13866 GCA_011317285.2 Androctonus mauritanicus
CCCATATGTCTGTTCCCGGACAGAGCACGCGAGATCACGTGTGACCGTATTTTCTACAGTAGGAAGTTGATGCAGAAGGTTACACACTTCTTCTCTCGCAATTTCCTCCACCCTCTTGATGAACATTATTATTTGTGTCATCAGATATAATGATGTTTTTTTTGGGGCGATGTAGATAATTGAGTTTTGCTTTTTTTTTTCTTTCGTGTATATACCTGATTTCGTTTTGCACCATCGATAAATAAACGTAATGTTATATCATCATCTTAGCACGCACATTCTCCCAAAGAAGAAGGAGAAAAATAATATAATATTTTTTTTTCTGAGTATTTAAGGTTTAATTAAACTGTTTTTTGTTCTAATACTTCATTATTAAAAAAAAATATTGCAAGTTTTCTTTTATCCACACACATACACATCTGTATTCTTATGTGTATCTACAGAATGTGATTTATTCGCCAACATCCTGCGCAATCAGTGATTTATTATGCATAAAAGCCAACGTTTGTGTGTGTGTGTGTGTTGTAGAGATTTATACAGACGTGTAAACGTAATTATCTCATAACAACTTTCAAACATAACAAGAAAAATCTATAAAACAATAAAAATCGTTTAAATTTGAATATTCCCGAAAGGAAAATTTTATATATATATATATATATATAAAAGAAAAACGTAAAAATTTATAATTTATTCAAAAAATATGTAAACTGAAAGCCTTTAGAAATGACCACTTTTGAGAGTAAAAATAATATAAATGTTTCATGTTACTGGACTCTATCAGATATTTTCAATAAATATTTAATGATTTATTTTCTTATCTATATAAAAGTGTTAGAGTGATATAAAAGATACTACTATAGGGAAGATTTTAAGAAAAATATTATAAATAAAATATCGTATAAAATATTAAACTAATCAATTTTTGATTCATCCTTTTATAAATTGAAAAATTCTTGTGTTAAAAATTTAATTCTAATATTTGAAAGTAACGAGAAAAAAATAAAATATTATATTCGATTTAAAGTAGTGATTTTCTTCTGTATAAAAAGTAGATTTTTAATCATATAATGTGTAAAATTTGATTTATATTTTTAATATTTATTAGTCGGACATAATCATATATAGAACGATAAATAAGTAATTTAAAAAAAAGTAAAATTTTAAATAAGTATTAGATAAGTAGATTTTTTTTTTGTTGTTTTTATTCATTTTGAGAAAGCTTTTTCCTTTCGAATGCATTTTCAAAATTTATATTTATTAAAATAAATTTTTAAAATAGCGCTTTGACGTTTTTGTTAAAAGAAAAAAAAAAGAAACCGAGCCACAAATAATATTAGAGTATAAAATTTTATAAAATATGAAGTTTTTGTTTTGTTATTTTTTTCTTCGAATATGGCCGTACGAAACTCTCTAGAATCACCAACAATTCTATGAAAAATTTATTTCGACAAACATATTGTTGATGACAGAGATGTATCATCATTTGAACATTGATGTTTATTTTTTAAAATATGCTAAAAATTTTAGAATATCTTCTTCCATCTTTAAAAAATTTCACATGAATTTACAACCCCGTAAGTGCTTATTTCGTTTAGCATTCCGAACTCGTGTAAACATCCTGAACATCTCTACAAAAAAAAAAAAAAAAATCCCCAAAAAAAATATTCTAAAAAACATACATGAGAAATATTTCCTATAAATTGCTTTAAAACCCTTATTTTAATTTAATTTAAACTTATAAAAGCTTAAAAAAAGATTTTAAACTTTTTTCGAACTTAACTTATATATAGATTTTTAAATCTTAAAATATTTTGAGTGAAAAATGTATTGACGTCCTGCCAAATTTTATCTTAAGAAAAAATTGACATTGTAAAAGCTTTAATATATTTTTTTTTTCTTTTCATTAAATTAATGCACTTTAAACAAAAAATAAAAATATATATACATTTTTTTACATTGCACTGAAGAATAAGGTCAATAATATTAATGTTATGCTAACATTGATGATATTAATGAAACGACGTCCAAACTTTTAAAAATATGTAAACATCGTTAACTAATTTAAAATCTATCTATTATGGAAAAATATATTACTGAAAGTGTAAAACTTTACAAGTTATAGATCACTAGCTCTTAATAGATAGAAGTGTAGCTAATTCTGTGGTTATTTGCACTGTGTCACCCTCACTTAATCTGGCCACCAAGTTTTCCTGTCACCTCCCTTTTAATTGCTTGCCCATACACTAGGGGCTAGGTAATTCAATAATCTCTAACCAAGGTGCACACTCACGTGCATTCGGTGCTTATCCAATATCAAAGCACTAAAAATATTATTCGTGAGTTTACTGTGCTTCTAGGGATTTTCTTTCAATTTTTTCCCCATTTTTTCTTCTTCAAACTTATAGATTAATGTATTTGTCTCTTTCTTTATAATTTTTTTTAAATATATTAAATATATAACCATGAGATATATAACACATTTTGTTTGTTGTAGAATTTGTAAATGTAATATATTTTTCAAATAAAAGTAATTTAATTGCATCAAAGGAAAAAAAAATAATAATAAAACGAATATTTATGAGAGACGAAATAAAAATAAATAATTGATGGTAATCAAAATTTCAATAAAATTACAGATTTTTAACAATAAAAACTTTAAATATAATTTAAGTGATTTAATTTTTTCATTTAAAAAATAAAATTATTATAAATACTTCGAAATATTTTTAAAAAATGTTTATAATACTCAGTAACCAATAGCATAAAGAATTTTAAACTACGTAATTTAATTTTATTTGTTAATCTTATCTCACGTGTGAACGTTATTCAATAGGATGACAACTATGACGTTTAAAAATAAATTTCGTCCAATAGGATTAAGAAGTGGTCATTATGCAGATTCCATCATTCAGTTCTTGCGTTAATTGGTCAATATTTTTGTTATTTTCAGAAAATTAACCAATCATTACAATATGCGATAAAATCACGACATATTTCGTTAAAGACATATATAATATTTGCTTTTCTTAAATTCATTAAAAATGACTAAATTAAAAAAGTTTAAAATTATTAGACAATTCATAATAAATGTATTTTTTGAATAATAAACATTAATAAATATACAATTTACAAATACGCGTTCAATTTTATTGGAAATGTTTTTTTTTTTTTGTACATCTGACAACCTTAGTCAAGGAAAAACGTGGAAAAACGACCACGGTTGTCTTATATATTACAATAACTATCACAAAAATAGTTACCAGGACACAAATAATTGATACTTCTACACTTGTCCAAGTCTTATCTATGACCATTATTCCTCATATCTATCACAATGTGTCATTTAGGGTATCCCAATTAATTAATTAAGTTTTTTTAGAATTTCACAGAAAATTAGAGATGGGAAAGAGGTTAAAAAATTTATTCTCATTACAAATTTGTCAAACTTTTTAGTCTTTTCACGTTGATCCATTCTACGATAGTACAGTATGAACTGGCACTGATACAATCTAATAAAAATCCATAAATAAATTTAACCTGTTTACTGATTGAAAGATAAAGTTATTGAATTATAGAGGAATTCAAATTGTTCGGACCTAAAACTCCACCTTCCCAAGCTACAAAGGTATTAAATATTGAATTTGGGCCATAAAAATCCACGTTTAATTATGAAACTTGGATGTTTAATGTCACAGTTCAGTAACAGGGGTAAGTTTCAATGGAAGTTGTCCTGATGGAAGAACGGTTGTTTCCTCTTCACCATTAGTCTTTTGATATTGAGGTTCTTTTCTTCCACCGTTCCATTTGTTTTTTAGAAGTCCAGCTACTCTATCCCTGCATCTTATTGCCAACATGACTAGGCAAGCTCCAGCCACAGCAGCAGCCGCTACAATGCCGATCAATAGTCTTCTTCGAGCTTCGACATCATAACAACCGAGTCCGTCAACTGTAACTTCTGTTAAAATTTTTCCTCTTATTTCTTCCGGTGCTACACATAAAATTCTAGAAGAATCTGCTTTGAAGCGATCAGTGAAGTTTTTCGTATGTAGAAGGTTCCAAAGCCACAAAAGACTGCAGTTGCATGTTAATGGATTGTCTCGTACGTCAAAGTATTCCAGTTCGTCCCAGGCTAATAATCTGGAATCGAACGTCCTGAAGGCGTTACCACGAAAGCTTAAATGTCGAAGATTAGGCAGACCATCGAAAGCTCCATGATCAATAATTTTTAGATTTTTATTATGATTAAAGATGGCCCTTTCTAAATTCACATTGTCTGCAAAGGCTTGAGTCTCAATTCTTTCGAATAATTGAGCTCCGTTGGCTTCTATCTTTCTTAAATATCTAAGTCCTCTAAAACTGAAAGGTTTCAAGACTTTGAACGGATTCTGACCAAAATGGAGTTCTTCCAATCTCACAGCTTCTGACAAGCAATCTGTGGGTATATCGCTAAGTTCATTGTCGTGGAGTCTTAAGACAAGCAGAGAATTCAGCCACTTTAATGCTCCTTTGTCCACTGCTCTGATACCACAACCGTCTAAAATCAATTCCTCCAAGTTGTTCAGCGAAATAAACGAAGTTTCCGGTAGAGTTCTGAAAGAATTAAGTCCCAGATCTAATTTAAGCAAACTTCCAAGTTTGTAGAAAGATTGTGTTGGTACCACACCTAACTTATTATCACGCAGAAGTAACGTTTTAAGGTTTTGTAATCCGTGAAAAGCATGATCGGTAATTCGGGAGATCCTATTTTGAGATAAATCCAATTTTTCTAGTCTGGATAAAGGAGCAAATACACCAGATGGAATTTCTTCTAAGAAGTTTTCATTCAGATGTAAGACTTCAAGCGATAATAATCCACGAAATGTTTCATTTTGCAAAGAAGAAATCATATTTCTATGTAACAGAAGAACTTTTAAATGTCTCTGCAATTCAAAATTGTTTCTTCCGAGTGTCACAAGTTGGTTATGAGACATATCGAGATAATCTAGTTTACGATATACAGCAAACGAGGCCATAATTCCTTTGATATGATTGTTACTTAAATGAAGTTCGCGGAGTTCAGGATTTAAAGTTATTGGGACTACGTCCAAACTGGAGGAATCACAGATCACTCGAAGATTGTCGTCATCACATTTACATCGAAGAGGACAAAGAGCTGTGACATCTCTCCATAACGTACTTAAATGTAGGATAAAGATAAAGGCTGAAGAGGTCTTCTCAGGGAAATGCATAGTTGAGTCAATTCTTCGTTATTTCGATATCGTATTTAATCTGAAATGATAAGAATATATTAAATTAATATTTTATATAAATTTTACTTCTAAATTGGGATTTATTATATCAAATTAATATATTTAAAATTATATTTTGGTTTTATTTGGCTTTTATGATGGATTGCTGTTCTCAAAGAAAATTCTCTTCGATAAAATGTATAGCGATTCGGGGAAGATGCAACAACTAAGAGATATTCAATTTAGTCAGTTTGATTTTGAATTTAAACAAATTTTACCATCATAGATAAATAATTTGAAATGTTTTCTTTATGAAAAAACAGAATGAATGCTTTAATTAATAGAGAATCGTGTAAAATTTTGATGCAAAAAATAATATGTATACATTTGATAAAAATTCTATTCCAGTAAAGATAATGTTTCTTAATCTTATCTAAATAATTATTTAACTGTATAATAATATTTTATTTAATCCGAAAAAATAAGAAAACAAGCATTTTATGAGAAAATAATTTTTATTGTTTCTTTAATAATTAAATATTCAAATACAGAATAACCTTATATATAAGGCAGAATAAAAAAATAAATAAAAATAATTGAAATATTCAATTCTCAGCGCTAAAAGTTTTGAAATGTTGAGAACAGTTAGAATTTAATAAAATTACAATGTTCATAAATTCATTTTCCATAATATTTGCATATTGTCCAATTAAATTTTCCATTGGCATCATTTTTCATAAATTTTCTGTCATCTTTCCTAAAATTTAGGTTAAGACGCGGTGCTATTTATTAAAAGATGGCTATATTTTGATTAATTCTATGTAACAGTAGAATTAGTCATATAACTATCCATCTTAAATTTATTCTGCATTGTCTACAAAGGCTTGAGTCTCAATTCGAATAATTGCGACTCAAGCCTTTGCAGACAATGCTTAAATTAACTTTAAATATAATCACTAAAAATAATTATCTATTGTTTAATCGTAACAGATATTATTTTTTAGTGATTATATTTAAAATTATAGACTCTATGATATTTCCCTCATTCACTCTATAGAAAATGTCAATAAAAATTAATTATATAAATAAAAAATTTTCATGTGAAAATCAGTAGGTAAATAAAAATGACAATTTTATATTATTCACTGTCTAAAAATAACGAAAAATGTCTCAAAATTTCGATCGGTACATCAGAAGTATTTTTTTTATAAACTTATTCAAAATTCCCAATTTTTATTTCTTGTTAAAGTTATGCAAATAAATGTTTTATGACGATAAACCTGTATTTCTAAGGAAAGATTTTTGTAATTTCTTCTTCTAGTCACTAACGTGGAATTTAGACCCTTGAGAGAGGATACCAGACAACGTCTATATTGCCATACAATAGGCTAGATTGCCCAGAGGGACAGAAGAATAGCTCCTAGTCTTTCGACAAAGATGTTACATTTGGACAAAGATATCGGTACTGGGATGAAAATGGAGCTTATCCAATGGAAAAACATTCCAGAAAAACTAATAACAATTACATATAAGGACTGTCTTTAATAATTTATAAGAAACATGAAACAAGAAAGGTTCAAGAAGAGTAAAAATATAAAGAGAAAGAACTGAAACTTAAGAAGAAACAAGAAAGATGAAATTGGGAAATGAGAAAAACCGATAAAGGGAAAAAAATCTGTAATAATATATTGTAAACTTCTAAAAAACTTCTTTGTCTTATGACTTTAGTTAATGTTAGTCGGCCCCAAGCAATACCATAAAAATCCCTTAAGGCTGGTACTGTTGGAGCAACAAAAAATTGGCACAAGTTCTTCAGTTTTTAGTGATTTCCGAAAGAATTCCGTTTAGTAAAAGCAATCCGAGTATTTTATTTTCATTTCTTTCAAAATAGTCTTTGGGAATTCCTTTATTTACTGAAGTTTAGAAATTCGATCACTTTTTTATAAGATATATTTTAAAAAACACTATTTATCCGAGATGATTCAATATGTTCGGTTAACTCTAATATTGGATATAGTTCTATTTAGCGTGTAAAGTGAATTATTTGATTTTTTTTGTATTGTATATAAACAAACAGCTGTTTTCTTATTTTTTTCTACTAGAAACCATTATTCTAAATCCAAATTTTTTTCTCATTTGATTACTTTAGGAGATACGTTAGCTTCAGAAACAGCACAAATAAATAAATAAAAAAAATTATTGAAAATCCGACATCATATTTGATTGTTGTATTTTATACATGAATTTTAAATCTTTATAAAAGTGCTTTTTTGTTCTGTTAAAATAATAATTGTATTTTCTTTCATGCTGTGTTCAACAATAGTAGAAGGTTCTGCTACAATAATAGATAAGTAGGATGTTTTGATATTTTATTTTAATAATGTTTTTTATTTTTACATTATTTAATTTGACGTTTTTATAAATTAAACGAAACACTTGAAGGAATGTTTTTAAACTAGAAAATGTGAAAAATCATAAATTTTTGATTTTCAATTTAGTGTGATCATAACTCTTGATGCTGAGGACTTTGAAGAGTTTAATAATCTACAACTGCTCTTAAAATATTTTTTAATAATTATAAATGATATTTTTAAATTATAAAATAAAAAAATATTTCTCAGCACATTGTGTTATAACAAAAATTGCTTTTTTAATGTTTACAATCTGAAAATAAAAAACTATTGAAACTTAAACAGAGAAATTTAATGATTTCTATATGTGATGGCTTTTCTTTATTTTTTACAAAATTAATAATTTTTTTATTGTGTCAGTAATTATTTTATAAAATTTATATAGCCTATACAAAAATGATTTTTTTTGTTATTTTCGGTGTTAGGATAGATATTTTTATTCTCGAGTTACTTTTTTTTCTGCCTTAAAGTCGGTCAGATTGGATAACAAACTAGCGAAGACCTCTTCCGTTGCAGCGACAGAAGACATCATTAGCGAAAATCGATGCAGAAGGGTCAGGTGACGAAGACCAAAGTCAGAACAATGAGAAAGTTGAGACGTGATGCGTCCATTTACCCGAAATCTCTAAATTCTCTCGATGAAATGTGTTCTCTCTTTGGAGACACTCAATGAACCGGTGTACCTCTGCACATTCTTCAAAGTTTATCCATTAGATTATAAGTAAAGGGCCCCCAAGCAGAAATATTAACTTTCTTTCTCTTTTATCTGACAACTTAAAGTTATTTTACACTATTTTTTTAGTTCTCACTTAGTAATTTCGAGTGGTTAATCTCTATTAATCGCGAATTGAGAGTCAGTGGATTTAGGTAGCAATTCCAATTAGTCGAGATTTATCAAATAAAAAAATGAGATTTGAAAGCTAATTTGTGTTTAAAGATCTTCGGGATTTTTTATTTTCATTTTTTTTTTTACACTTTTTAACTTCTGTTTAGTTAACTACATTCTGATAAAATGATTATATCCCTTTGTGGAAATGCACAAAGAATGCCTTTTACATGAAAACTGATGAAATTGCCTAAAGGAATGATTAACAGAGGGATTTGTTTTTTTTTTTTTATAAAACTAACTCATGTTATTAAAAAAATAAATTCCTTAATTTTTCATAATAAAATTTCCCAATTTATAAATAAAACTACCATATTTTACGAGAGATAAATCCGTTAAAGAAATAAGCATTTAAAAAAAATTTTTTTTATTTCAATTATGCAACTATATGAGAGACTTTTTTAAAAAATAATGATTGATGAACAGTTAATTACATTTTTAGTAAAAGTTTCTTAATGAAAAAAAAATCCTAATTTAAAAAGTTTAAATGACAATATTAGAATAATTTTCTTAATTATCTTTAGATATTAAGAATAAAATGATAGCGCAATCTCTTATAAAAATTGATTTATATTTATTATCTTTTCAATAAAAATTTTACCTAAATAATTGCCTCAACTATCTTTATAGTGAAATTCGAAATTTGAAGATATTTATAAAGAAAAAAAAAAAGAAAAAACTATGAAAATTACTTCGAAGAAAAAAATAATAATGTAACATTTTTCAGAGAGGATTTATGAAGAAATTAAATCCTATAATCTTTCAGGAACTTAATTGATTTTAGAAAATCATTATGCTCCTCTCTTTAATCTTCTTTAAGAGAAATATCACTAACTAAAATTAGGATTTAAGATGAAAGAATACATCTACTTGGAAAGCTTTTATAGCAGAGAGGAAATTCTAAAAAGATGCATTATTACTTTTTTTTATTTTTTAAAAAGTGAATATTCCTCCTTCCAATTTATCTATAGGATGAGAAGAAAAAAAAGATAAATCAATATGTTAATAATTCACATCAAATTTGTTATAATTTATATCAGAATCTATAAATTTACAGATTGTTCATCTCATTAGTTAGAATATAATAAAGTTTCCCTTCTTTTAATAATTAGAAAAGTATGAGTTGCCTTTCATTAAAGAAAATTTAACAGTAAGATAAATGATGTTAAAAACAAATTATTTGTCATGCATTGTTAAATATTCTAGCATAATATTGCATGATATGAACTTTTTCGTTTCTAAAATTCTCCCTTCAGTAGAGCCAACTTAATTTAAAGATGTTTCTTCTTATTATTTCACTGCGTAATTTTTTTTTTTTTTTTCATTATTGTGACTCAAAGGCTGCAATCTGCAGTAATTGGATCAAACACAACTTCCCTTTTTAATTGTATTCCTGTAAAATATTCTCAGGGGTTTAAATTAAGGAAGACAAAAAAGAAAGAAAAAAAATGTATATATTTATTTTTTCCATTTTATTTGGTTTTTGTTTTACTCTATTGGTATAAACCATTCTTTTTGCTTTTTTGTTTTCATTTTTTCTGCATTTTCGAGTAAAGGATATGGTATTAGACAAGTGTAGACAGTGGAAAATTATTTTTCCAATGCCATGTTCTTACTTCAGTTTTTGTTTTACGAACATCTACGGCAAGCAAAGAGAATTTTTATCACTCTTTACAACTTCTCATCCGACAAGCCAAGCGATTTTCTCTTACGAATCAATGGTCCATCTCTATGTCTGGGTCCATTGAGTACAAGCAAAGCATCCTTTCTCCACTAGTAGGTAGTCTATTAGGCGCTAAGTTACTGACTGTGTACATCACCTCCCACTTCTGTACAAAGTTTGAATTTATCCAAGCGTTAAGTTTGTGATAATGGTTTGAACTTAAGCAGATCGAGTTATATAACGTTTTAGAAAACTGATGAAAGAAATTTTTTTTGTTTCTTCTTCCTCCTTTGGAAATTTGATTTATTTTTTTATACGACAAAAAAATATAAAAATTTCGCTTTTTGTTTCGAAAGGAAATGCGAGAAAATAATACTGTTAATATAAAATTTGTTGTTTCAGAAGATGAAAAACATGGATTTTGACAGAATAAATAATACTGTTCCGGGAAGAACTAAAAAGAAAAGGAAAGTTTCTAGCTTTCTGACTTACGAAAAAAATTTTTTATTTGAATTTAAGAAAAGATTCCAAAGCAGTGCCTCAAATCTCGATAATTCTGGCAAGGAAGGTCTGTTAAAATAACTAAAGATTTAAGCCATTATCGTTTTAAATCATGAAAAATTTGATTTAGAAGCGATCTTAAATATGATCTCCAAACTTAAAAAGACATAAAAAGCTTTTAAATTTACCAAAATTTAAATTCTCCAAAGAAAAGAAAAGAAAAAGAAAAATTCTGACTTAGAAGATGGAAAGTTTTAAAAGACATTCCAAAAATCATGATTTATAAAACAGAAATTCTAGAGATTTGTAGAAAAGCGAAAGATCCTGAAATATTTGCTCAGACTTGATCTAAAAATCTCGTAAGTTTGCATTGAAAAAGACCAAAATAAATCTAAGAAAAAGTAGAAAATGAAAATCGCAAAATCATAAATATGTTTGGAGATTCCGATGAAGGAAAAACATTAAAAAGATAAAAAATAAAATAAATCTCGAAATTATTTTATTTCTACACGTGGAGAAACAGGAAAGATAAGATAAATTTCGATTGAAATCACAAAATTTTATTTATTTTGGACAAGAATCAAAAATCTCGATATTCAAACTTAATAAAGATTGAGAGTGAAAGCTTTTTATTACATTCAAGAAGATCTAAGCAGAAAAGAAAGATTGAACACCATTCTGTGTAAGGCGATTTGCTTCAAAATCGAATAGAACTGTTTTGCTCGAAGTTTAGTTTATTGATATATATATATAGTCTATATATATAGCCTATACATTTATTTATTTACAAATAGAAATCCCGTTGTAAACATTAAAATTATTACCGATATCTTCCCAACTTGTATAGCAAATAAAATATTTATAAATTCAACGAGTATTCTTTCATCAGAAAATAAAAAAATTAATTTTTTTATTGTTAAAAGCAGGATTATTAAAATATTGATGTGCATGCAAAACAGGACGCAATAATACACCATTATTAATTCATAATTGTTATATTATTATGTTATACATAATAATGACAGTTTGTTGCAATTATTGTTATAGATATCAATCAGCATTTTGACAACATAATCATAATTATTACCGCTATAATAATAACAATCACGATTATCGACTATTTGTAAACAACATAATCATTATCATCAAATTATTAATATCTTAATTGCGTTCGTTAATGTAACATAAGCCATTTTATGTTCGTTTTCAACTTTTTTTAAAAATTCCTTAATTAATTTTCATTTATATCTTTAAAAATTATGAATTAAGATTTAATTGCGTTTAAAAATATACACACATAAGAATTTTTTCTGTTGTATTTCACTCGTAAATGGAATTAGTTTTGGCAATTATCTCTAGATGGCACCTTAATGCTATCGTTAATAATATGCATAAAACTGTTTAAATCATTAAAATGATTTAAAATATTATAAGAATATCAATAAATCCTATTGATTACTTAAAAAAATTTAATAATTTAAAAAATAAAGTAAATAAATGAATATAAATTTAAAGACACCACTAGATTTAATTACAAGGATATATAGAAAAGTCATGAAAACTTCAATTTTTCGTTTCGTTGATTGAAACTTACGTATTATTAAAGTAATGAAAAATGAACTTGGAAATGCTTTTAAGCACGTGTCCATTTAGTATACTAAGTGAAATGACAGTGACAGAAACGAGAATGAAAATGCATTTAAACAAGGTCTAAAGGGAAACAGACATTAGGCTACAGTAAACCTATAACTAATTACTAACATATAGGGCCTAATGACATGTGGAACTCGACTACATTGTTCAAAGTGGTTTGATACTTAATTGGTTTGTTTCCTATCCGCAGCTTAAGTCTAATTGCTATATCAAGGCGATGTTTAGATATTATAAACAATTTCTCTTATCGCTCTCTTCCAAAATATGATAAACGTACGAAAACTATACGATAACGAACATTTGATCAGATTAAAGTATTAAATTGCGAACGAAAGTGAAGCACTATTCATCTTTATGACTTTAAAACATTATAATTATTGTTTATATTCTTCTAGAAATTAAAAAATAAAAAATAAAAATAAGAATAGCCTATTGACGAAAATTAATTGCTTTATAGTTTCGCAAAATTAATTAATTGATAAATCGTTAATTAAAACTAAATTTTAGAAAATTAAGGATTAATTTTTAGTTTATTATCTTTTCTTTTTGCATAAATATAAAGTCAATTTAAACGTTTCTAAAGTACAGAAAAATATTTATTGCAGGTTTTTTTCTTTTTAGACCATAAAAGTAATTTTTAGCTCTTAAATTTGGTTCGTTTTGAGTACTTTGTTACGTCGGTTTAACCTCCGAAAACATAAATTCTGATAAATCTGTCGTGTTTATATCCGTAAATGGGCAAATAATAAAAATTGCTCTTGTAATAATTAAGTAAAAGATCCTAGACAATTCGATATCTAAAATATCGGTAATAAAAAAAAAAAAAAGATGAGGAATTTAAAACACGTGTTCGGTCGAAAAATAAATTGTTTAAATGTCATAAAATGTCTGATAAAGTTTTATTTTCCGGCAATTAACCGACATTAAAATTACCAAAAGAACAACTATTACTTTAGTTGAGTTTTCTTAGTGCTTAATTATTCTACTTAATTAGCACGTTAATTGGATTCATTTAAATGCTAAACTGCTTCGTTAATTATAATGCGAAAGGACTTGAAATTCCCTCAAATCGGATCTTTTCCTAAATATTTCAAATCTCATCATATAAAATATGCCACCACCACCATACGTAAAATGCCATCAGAAGAGTCGTAAATCATATTTCAAATATCGTGCAACAAATTTTTATATTTAAACTTGATAATTTTACTTTTATACCTTATAAAAAAAATATAAAAACAAACCTAAACGAGATTACTCGGTTTTGGTTTATATTATTCGCATTTATTTTCTAAACGCCACACAACTTTAAAAACACGAAATTTGTTGGTTCACATTACTAGAGAGAGAGAGAGAGAGAGAATATTTTCTGACTAATGAAAGAACGATGATTCCACATGAGAAACAATGCTATTAGAAGAAAAACAAAAAAAAAAAAATATTTTATGGCTAAATAATATCTAGGTCAAACGTGCTGAGCTTGTACAGTTATATCCAAAACATCATAAATCTACAAGAGAA
>WUQG02437224.1:0-13866 GCA_011317285.2 Androctonus mauritanicus
AAAATTAGCAAATACACAGAACTCTCACAAGAAATTAAGCATCTTTGGGGAATGCAAAAGGTAGTCACAGTACCCATTATTCTATCCTCAACAGAAATAATTCCTCACACTCTACACAGAGCCCCAAAACACTAGATCTGAATCCCAAGACATACATAACACTATAAAAGGCATCACTACTCAATATATGCAACATAGTAAGAAAGTTTTTCAGCACTGGCACAGACAGTTAGTTAACACACAACTAAACATCTCAAGTAGCTATGTCTTGACTCTTGTCCGACATAGCACTTTCCTCTGGAGTTTTTCTATGCTCACATTGATGAACAACTAAATAATAATAATAAAATCTATAAAATCTGTTAAATTGTAAAACTTCAAAATTTAAATGACTAAATATTATTCACAAGAATCTAATACCATATTGCTGGACGATGATTTTCATAAACCAAACAAAAAATATAATGCATTATAGTACATATTAACAATATCAAAACTGGTAGTTCTACCTGGCTACAGGATCACATCTGTTAAAACACCCAGCCAGCCAGGCCAACCCAGGGGTAACACAAGTGAATCACTGTAGTTAATCATATAGTCGGTCTTTCTGACGGAGTGGATAGTGAAGATCTCTAACATGTTGTCTTCTCTAATCCCTCTAGCTGTCTTTAATACTTATATATTGTCCCACTATAATAGTTAGATCATAGTCTAAAGTCCTCTGCACCAAAGCTGTGTTCACTTCTCCTTTATGGACTGCATTAATATGTTCTTTAATCTTATATATTGTAATCAGGTAATGCCATGCTGCACCATACAACGCAACACAAAAATTCTTGGTAATCAATCAAGAATCTTATCTCATTCACATTTGGATGAAAAAATATATTTATTTTTCATTATTATTAATTAAAAATGTTTTAATCCATTTGCTAGTAATCGAATAAATGCCTATTATACATTTAACTAAAGTATGTTAAAAAGTAATTAAAATAATGTGTAAAATAACAAAAAAATAATTATTTAAAATCTGTACTGAAAAATAACTGTAGGCTATTAAAAAGTTCATCATAAACAAAATCAAAACTTAGAAATCGTATGCTTAACGTTTAGAAATCGCATTGCACACATTATCTTAACAATGTATGACATCATTGTTTAAGATGATCCATTCATTTTAAAATATGATCAAAGATTTGAATATGATAACTCAACTATAGGGGGAAAAACTGTAAGAAACTCAACTATAGGGAAGATTTTTTTAAATTTTGTGTGTTTGTGCATATAAAAATGGAAAAAATAAATTAAAATAATCTTAACTTTATAAATATTTCTATTATGTATAAATGTATGTACATAAAAAAAACGTAATAGCTCTGTGTTGTTAGTGGAAAAGAGACTCCCAAAAATAGCCACAGCCTCTTGGGAGCCATATGACATAGTCAAATTTTTACTGTGATAATTTAATATGAAATGTTTTTAAGAAAGAAAACAGTTATTTGAAAATAATAAAAAGAAAATATTTTTATGTAAATTATCAAAATTTATTAATACTTGTTAACTTGATATTTTCTGAAATTGTCATCCTAACAATAATGTCATACACAGATATCAATTTCGCTTTGGAGTAAAATAAAATTTTATTTTTTCCAAAGCAATCGAGCATGTTGCACCACTGATTCCAACCTGCATTTATATAAGTGCATCAGATAGGTGATACCATGCTGCCTGATGCACTGCAATGCAGAAATTCTTGACAATAATCCAAGAATCTTTATGTAGAAGCACTCACTTTGTATTAAAGCAAAATTTTACCTTTGAATTAAATATAAATAGAATATTAATTCATTATGATGCATAGAATCTATATTTTTTTAAGTTTTGTGGGTTTGTGCATATAAAAATGGAAAAAATAAATTAAAATAATCTTAATTTTATAAATACTTTTATTATGTATAAATATATGTACATAAAAAAACATAACATAATAGCACTATATTGTTAGTGCGAGAGAGACACTCAAAAATGGCTACTGCATGTTTAACTGTATTTAATAATCAGCCGATTAATCTGTAATTGGCCATCTTGCTTATCGGTGCAACATTAGTTGTTACATCTGTCAATCATATCTATTCCAGAAGTGTAGATATGATCAAAAAAAACTTCCTTTTATTCTTAAGATTGTATTCAGCATTTTGAAAGATATATCTAAGGCAGAAAATCATTTTTCATATACACCTAGATCCTATTTTGAGTTGTTTCAGTTTGCATTTTTTTGAAGTTGCATCATAAAATCATTAAGGCAACATTTCTATTTGAATTGCAAAATTTCATATTTACATCACTCCAGGAATCATTTTTCCTTTGATAATGCAGCAGTTCATATTATATGGTTTGATTATCATTTCCCAAGGTAAGGTCTGGATGAAAAAAGTACATTTGTACATATATACATCTGATGATGCAATATTATTTTATTTATTTTGATACTTGTTACCTTTAGGAAATTGATAGTCATATTCCTGATGTTTTCTCTTTGCCATTAGTGGAGTCAAATACATCACAGTAATGTGTAATAAAAATTTTACAAGTAAGCATTTACATTAAAATTAAAATATTTTTATCTATAAATACTGTTTTTGCTTATTTTATTGAATCTACAGTGCTCTGTTACTTTACTCTGCCTTCTAAAGTCACCAAAATCACTGCTGATGAAACCACCAAAACCAGCACAAAGGCTGGCATAAATATGAATAAATATTTCAATAAAAGTAGATGTTATAATTTGATTAATAGTATATGTATGCATGGCTGAAGAGGTTCTATTGAAAACCTCTTCAGCCATGCATACAAAGTTTCAACACAAATACTGAACATGCATTAAAAAAAAACATTTCCATAATAACAACAAAATGTCAATAGATATAAACATTTAATTACAAATATAGTAAGTACATTTATCTCATTTTTTATATACATAGCTGGCTCAGCTTACTTAACTTTTTATTAGTAAAAAACAACTTTTTTAATAAACTTTTTATTAAAAAAGTTGACTTTTAATAACTTAGTTAACTTTTTATTATAACTCTCGTTATAATAAAAAGTTTATTCTAAGAAGATAAATGTATTGGTGTGCTCATTTAGTGCTAGTAAGAACTTGTAATTCTATGTACATTTACCATAAAATTAATTCAAACTTTATAAAAATTATCACCAAAAAATAACATTAACAAACATAATAATACATTGAAAATGGTTATCAACAACTTTATCAATAATATATTGGTAATGGTTATTTAGATAGATAAATATAAGTTAATCTATTTTTTCTATGCATTAATTTTATGGTAAATCCACATAGCATATTTGTATTTAAGTATTTATATCTGTTGACATTTTGTTATTACTATGAAACTTTTCTTTTTTGAATGTTCTTAATGTATTTGTGTTGAAAGTTTGTATGTATGGCTGAAGAGGGTCTTAATAAAGGCTGAAATTGCTACAAATTGAGCTATAATAGTCTCTCTCTTTTTTTTTTTTTTTTATTGAAATATTTCTTCATATTCATACCTGCCTTTGTGCTATAAAACTTTGGCACTTCACTCAGCTTTACATCATCAATATAGAAGATATATACTCATTGTTACACATTTTGTTCTTCATATCATGATGAAACTTCTTTTTCTAGTAGCAGCACACTATGTTCAGTTTCTGCTCCAAATATAAAGTTATATTATACATAAATTGTGGATGCTTCTTGCAGTTTTTTGTGTTAAAAATAGTAGTACTGGTTCCTGTTTTCCATATTTCAATGATTTCTTATGGAAATTATTTTGATTTCATTGTTTCAGTCTGCACTGCATTTTTGAAGAACACATCTCCAATGCAAAGTGGAGTGTGTGTTTAATTATTACATATCGGAAACATCTCATTTTGATAGTTATCAAAATTTTTAGGCTATAGCATGGAATTTACAATATGTGTATATATATATAATATTATATAAGGCATTTGCAAAGCATCATTGAGCTTATATTGATAAAGAACTTGGTCTTCTTTTCACAACTAATCAATTTAAAATAACATTTCTTAAAAATGTGTGTCTGGCTGTATTAAAGAACTCTTACATTAAAATTTACACTACAATACTAAAACAAATTTTCATGTTAAATTAAAAATAAAGTTAGCACTACTGTGTGCGCTGAAATTATTACCCTTAATAAAAATCATAAAATTATTTTTGTTTTAGAAAATTCAATATATTATATAAATTTTAAGGTGTAGTCTCTTTCTATGTAATAAATATATCAATAAGAAATTATGATGATAATTGGAAAATTTATTGTTTTTCTTGTTTAATTTTTGCCATTAATATTTATTATAAATTCCACTTTTAATTTTTTATTGCCTATTTTGAAATAAATAAATAATTAAATAAACAAACTTTTTTATTTAGTTGTGAAGGATGTAAAGGATTTTTCAAACGCACAGTGAGGAAAGATTTAAGTTATGCTTGCAGAGAAGAACGTAATTGCATAATTGATAAACGACAAAGGAATCGATGCCAATATTGTCGTTATCAGAAATGTTTAATCATGGGTATGAAAAGGGAAGGTAAGCAATTGATGTAATTTTAACATTCTTATCTTGAAATCTTGTTCAGAATTGATTATTACTAATCAATTTTAAAATATTCAGACCTAACTAATTGATCCAGAAAATTCTTATGCAAGTTAAAACTCATTTTGAACAAGGAATCAATGTTATACATTGTTAATTGATTTCAGTTTACACACAAAACTTAAATGATATAATGTTTTTCAAATCTAAGCTTGCCATTGAATAAAATATTTATGTAATTTCTATTATTAAATATATATTCGTGCATAATTCATTAATAACTTTAAAGTGATTTAATCAATTTGATTGCTGATTGCTGCAAAACATTGAATTTCTTTGTCGATAAAACTGAAAAAATATATTATTATATTGGAAAGAACATAAACAGTATTATAACTTCAATAAAAATTAATATTCAGTTTTTCTTTAATAGAATAATTAATACAGAATCTCATATAACTGCTTAAGTTAAAAAAAAAAAATCTATATTTTATTCAGTATTACTGGCAGTATCTGTTTATAATTATATGTAACATAAAATATAAAGAAGGGCATTGGGAAACACGTATTTTTAGAGAATGCCATAGTTTAAATGAAATGAGAATGTCTGATGCATTATTGTTAGAAAATGTGCATACAAATCATATTGTTAACAAGAATGATCTAGAAGGTATTCTTTTGCTATGTAAAAAAAGCATACTTCACCAGTTATAATGTAATTTCTTTTTTAATTGCTATATTATTACTGCAGTATAATATTATAGTACAATATATTTCCTTTAGTTTCCCAGATATTATTATATTGCATTAAATTTTGTATAATTCATTTATGTTTATAATTTATAACTTATAATTTGTAATTAAGTAAAGCCAGTTTTATGATATAGCACTGACTGTATACTTAAATTTAACTTGTTTAACATTCTTCTATAGTTATGTGGAATAATTTTATGTAACATTCTGCATATTTATTTTCAACTGTGTATATATATATAAAGCTGAGAATTGCTTTTAGAAAGGATCAAAAACATTTCTGCTAATAAACAGATATTACCATCAGTGCTGAGTAAGATAAGGATGTATTCTAATTGAAATTAACTAGGGGAATATCTATCAACTAAATATTCTAAGCCAAATTAACCCTTAGTGTAATGATTTAGAATTAAACTATGATTTTAATAATAATTTTTAAATCAAAGCTATGACATAAGTTAATAATTAATTTTTAAGTGTGGGCTAAGATGGTGCCATCTGATCATTAATAATTATAATTTAAATTTTCCTGGAATAAAATTTTGTCATTGAACTGGGATCTTTGGAATAGCACCAAAAACTTTATCAGACTACTGTAATAGTCAGAATTTCATTTTGGGAAGCTTATGTAATAATTAATTTGAAAACTTATTTGATTAAGCTGATACTAGCAAAACTTTATTTCAAGAAAATTATTTTAAATTATAGTCTAATTATTATTGGATGATTGCAAGAGTTCATGCTTGATTTCATAGATGGCAGAAGCATGCATGGTTGACTGTGCAGATGTTTATTTTATAATCATATTATTAACTGACAGTTATTAAATGCATCATAAGCCAACATAATTTTAAAAACAAAGTTTATTTAAATTTAATTTGTTGGTTAATATTCAAAATGAAAAGTTACATTTTCGTCGTGTTATGTTATATGAGTTTAAAAAAGGTGTGAGTGTTGGAACTGCAACCAAAAAATATTCAAGATGTTTATTTGGATCGTGCTCCTGCTCTTAGGATGGTTAAAAAGTGGTTTAGTTGATTTCAAAATAATGACTATAATTTAAACAGCAAACCTCGCTCTGGATGACCTTCCAGCATTGATAATGACTTTGTCCGTGATTTAGTGAGCAATAATCTATAGATTACCACTGAAGAAATTGCTGAGGCACTGAACATTGACAATTCGATATCATTTTGCCATTTAAAGCAATTTGGATACACTTTGAAACTTGATATATGGATTCTGCACATTTTGACAGAACAGAACAAACTGAACTGTATTTCCTCGGCCATTTCTCTCTTGCCCATCAACAAAACAAAACCTTTCTTGGATCAAGTCATAACTGGAGATGAAAAATGGGTTGTGTATAATAACCGAATAAGAAAAAGAAGCTGGAAGCATAGAAGTGAAAGAGCAGAATCTATGGCAAAGCATGAATTGCATCCAATGAAAGTGTTGTTTGGTGGGACTGCAGAGGAATAATTTATTACAAGCTTCTTCCACGTGGCCAAACAATAACTGCAGAGAAGTACTGTGAGCAACTCACCCAACTCAATGTTGAAATCCAAGCAAAACATCCAAATTTGGTCAATCGAAAAGCCGGCATCTTTCACCGTGACAATGCCAGACCACACGTTGCTTGCCAGGTACTGCAAAAACTTAGTTAAAATGGGAAATCCTCCAGCACTTGCCATATTCCCGATCTTGCTCCTTCAGATTTTCATTTATTTTGTTCTCTCCAAAATAATTTGAATGGCAAAAAATTTGATTCCGTGGAAGATATCAGAAACTATCTTACCAAATTCTTTGAAGAGAAACCAAGCAGTTTCTACAAAGAAGGAATTCAAAAACTTGTAAAACATGGGAAACAGTTATAGAAAATGATGGAGAATACAAAATTGTTTAATAAATACTATTTTTCATGAAAATGTTTTATTTTTTGGTCAAATCAGCCATGAACTTTTGCAATCACCCAATATTTTTTAGACATATGGCATAGAGCTGCTGTGTTTGTAAATAGCAAGTTTGAGCTTGTGTGAAGCCTGCACAATGGATGTAGATCAAAATATGTTAATATAGTCATTGAAATAATATTAAATTTGGAATATGATGCACGAGTAAGTAGCACAGGAATCCAAAATAGGAGAATTGACTCAAATTTATTTGACATTATTTTGTTGGCATTTATTTAATTTTATTGTGATCAAATTGCATTGTTGAGAATGGAACCCAATTTTTAATATATCCATGGGTAAATTAATTATTAGTTTACAATTGTTACTTTACAAGCTCACTACTTGCATTGCTAATATATATTACTTTTTAAAATATTGGATATAGTTTATCAATAAACATTCTATGCATGTGTTACTCAAAATATATTTATTGGAAAAATATTTTTCAGTTAGGCTATGCTTTCCTGAATATATCTTGCCTTTTTTCCGTTATTCTGAATTAATTTATTGGATTCCTAATTGCCAAATTGTATATTTCTCAGTTTTATTTACTTGATTTCCATTTGCCCAAATCTAACATATATATTAATTTTTGATTCAGTTATTAATCTTAGTAATAATGCATTGAGCTTAAGTTAAAAAGTCTATAAACTTGATAAAATCTGAATTGTATATTATTAATTATCAATAAATTTCTTGGTGATTTAAATAAATTATCAGTTTGAAGTTTTTTTTGTTTATCTCTTAAAATACATCTTGATGTTTTTCAAATAGTAATCTTTCTAAAAATTTCAACAGTTTCATATTTATTACATTATATTTAAATATTTATAAATTGCTGTCTAATAATTTTAAATAAGAAATTTTATTTTCTTACATTCTGAACTTTTTCAAGATTTTAGGCTTATTTTGATATAGAGCTGTCATAAAAATACTTGTTTGTATTAGTTATGTTCATTTGGGCCAAATTATTATCTGCTGGAAAAGATATTGGTTCACAAAACTATATATATATATAATGAGAATAAAGCTGAACAATATATTTAGATATTCATCAATTATGTATTTCCATAAGTAATTTTAATCCAAATATTTAAAATCTTGTGTAAAACAGTCATGTTTAAATCTTATTGGTAATTTTATTGATAAATAGATGTTTTATTAAATTTTGTTTCTAGTAATGGCTAAATAATTCAACTTGAATGTAATCTTCAACAAAAATTTTTACCATGTTTAGATTAGGACAAGTGGAATTCAAACAACTAGAAATCACTTAAATAGGAATTGGACAAGTGTTAATATTCAGGCAAATGTGGATATGTTTATTTTTTTATATAATCTGTTATCCTGAAATTATAAATAAATAAATGTATTATCTAACTGAAGAATATTATTAATCCTTTTGTTGGAGTTTTGGAATTTTTCAATAATGCTAATTAGTAATAATGCCAATTCTCAATATTAAAATTACATTGTAATAACTCAGTATGATGCGCATATATAATTTACATCATAATATATGTTATAAACTGTGCTATATGCAGACACACTCATACATCTGCACTCCCTAGTTTTTAATTTAATATTATTATAATGTAATAATTTATATAAGTAATTTGGTCAATGTAAAATTTGATATACATAACATTGCTAGGAAAATACAAGTTAGGGAGCTTCTGTATATAATTAGGTATTAAGATTTTGTTCAAAATAAATACATTGAAATTTCAATCATCTGATTTTTGCTTTAAACTGAATTATTGGATACTTTTGACTTACTGCCTAAGAATCTGATAACTCAGTCATCTGGTTTTTTAAATTATTCAGTCTAATCTACAATCTATATCATGCAGTTGGATTCAGTAGACTGATTTTTTTGTAAAGTACCTTACATGAGAAATTAATAGTCTCTCCCAGCCACATAAAGCAGTGAGCATTTCCTGTTGTAAAATAAAATATTTACCAGCATATTTTGGGAAAAATCATAACTTAATACATTAACTAATCTTTGCAGATGCTTTTTGATCAGAAGCATCTTCAGAGATTAGTATAATATATTAGTGTATATACCTGATTTATACAACTCTCTCTTTTCCTCTCATATAGTTCAAATAATTGAGGTTTCATACTAAAATTTTATTTCTATTGTTTGATTAATTTAGTATGATTATTTTAAAGAAAGTTTTAAAAAATAACTTTCTTTTTATAACTTCTCAAAATATGCACTTTGCATGAATGTGTTAACTTTTCATATCTATTGGCAAAAATCTTGATTAAAAGTTGCCAGGTTAGCAATTGAAGAATTCAATCAAATTAACAAATAAATCCATGTTTACGAATTCTACATTTTATTTTTTTTTTATTTTAGTTGATATATTTTCAAGAAACATTAAATATTTTTTGATTTCTTTTTATCGCATATTAGCAATGCTGATTATTTGAGCTGAATTTTAGGAATAAAATTTATGTATTACTTTTATAAAATGCAATGTATTGTGTCTTATTTTTTAGAACAAAACGGGTATAATTGATTTGGATGGGCATCGGTGCTTTGTAATGCCACTCAATCGTAGTTTAGTTCTCCCTCCTCATTCCCTGTTTGATCTGATTGTGAAAATGAGAGTAAGTATAATTTGAATTTAAACTATGTAGTAATAATTTACTAAATAATAATCAATTACCTAAAAATTTCTAAAGGCAGGATATTATGATGTTGATACTGAGATAGTAAGAGAAACAATGCAAGTAACGGCACCACCAATAAAAGATTTCAAGACTGTTGGCTATTACATTGCTAGAGAATGTTCTAGAATGCCAACTTATCGTCTTGAAAGAGTAACGGCAACAGGTTAGTCCATTGATTAAACGTTATAAGTAAAAAAAGGCTGTTATCTGATATTTCAATTTTTCCATTTTTAGTGTTCAAGCGTAGTATCAACAATAATATATTATTTAGAGAATTTGCAGGAAAAAAGATAAGTGAAATAGAAATTGTGAATTTGGAAGATGCTCATGAAGGAGTAGTCTGATGTGTAAAAGAGACAGTTGTAATTTAGTATATTTGGATTATCCACATTTTCTTGTTAAAACACTTGTATGAAAAGATACTAGTTGTTTATTGTAATCTAAGTACTGTATACATATATAAATATATATATATATTTTTCATTCGTATTTTTAATTCATTTTGTGCCTTTTGTATTGAAAATGTCTGCTTGAACAATGATGCAGCATGTTTCTGAGTGGAGAAAGATTGTGACCCTAAAAAGTGTTGGCTTAATTTCTGTATTTTATGTGCTTGACAAGAATGAAGTTTTCTTGTGTCTCAACTTCTGTGCTGTGATTGTCAGATAAAGTAAGCTTTGTTCAACATTGTATAATAATGTAGAAAATACAAATGATGTGAATAATGCACTGTGACCGTAGTTACTGTTTTCGGTCCTTTCCTTTAATGGAAATGTTTTTAGGCAAATAAAAGTGCCATAATCTTTCACTCTACTATTAGATATTAAATTGAGCACATTTAGAAACTGTCTTTATTATAAAGCTCATAATAGAAATTTTATCACTTAGAATATATTCATAATTTTAGTATCTCAAGTATTTGTTGTTATAAATACTAGTTGACAACCTCATGGATTTTGGCATAGATGATAAGAAAAGTATTGGAGAAATGAGTTGCTGTATACATATAAGTAGGAAATGTTTAATTTGGTTCTGTGCTCTATAATTATTATACAGTTTGATGTTACTTAATTTGAAGTGCAGAGTTTTCTTATTGTAAGTGAATCAGTTTTCCTATGTGTTGCTGTAGGTAAGATTGCTTCCAATAATTAGTTGTCATATATCCAACCATTAAGCAACTAGAAAATTCATCAGTTGCTCTTGTAAAAAAGAAGATACTATGAGGTACTCACTGTATTTGCAATTGCATATCAAAAGTTATTGTATTTCATTCTGTAGAATATGTAGCATATATATATATATATAATAGAAATAAAATTGGTGTGATTTAAATTTTGGTTTGTAATTGTTATCAAATACCTTCCATTATTTTTAGGATATCAATTATAACACTTAAATTTTTTGTGAATTCAATTCAAAATGGTTATTTATTTATAAAGTTTATATAAATAATTTAAATTTGAATTCATTATTTAAATTAAAGGTTTAAACTGGATAATCCATTAAAATATTGAAGTCTCAGCAGTAAATTTATTTTACTTATAACAATTATAATTTGACTACAGACTAAATCATCACTTCCTAGCCAGATATTGCCTGCAAGGGATTTACATCTGTCTTGTGTAATTGAAGATTTTTTTTAAAACATCAATAGATATTTATTGTTTTATTTTTATCATATTAATGTAATACATAATTACATGTAAGTTTATTATTTGTATTACACATTCTTTTACTCCAGAAAAATAAATAACCAGTAAATTTTTAATAGTAGTAACAACAGCTTTTCTATTAATGTAAAATGTTTGCTTTTCTTTAAAAAACACCCTTGGAGAATCATGATAAAATAATTAATTGTTGTCATAAACTGATAAGCATTTTTTGTGCCCATTATTTATTACATCTTTTATTTCCATTTAAAAATATTGATCATTGTTGATATGTATGACTCAAGTGTAAAATTGCTTTGAGTTATTGACCCTTTTCTGTAAAAGTAAAATATGATATTAAAATGTTTTATTAAACTTTATTGGTTCACCCTATCAATTATTTCGTTTTTTTTTTTTTCCTCTCAATTTTGCATAAAATTATGATGACAGAATAATTAAAAGCCAACCATAGGTTAGTCATATTGTAATAGAATCTAAACAAGTTGCAGTTGAGTTTTATTTTATATTCCTCAATTTTTGTTGACTAGAAAGGATTAGAAAAAGGAAATAGCATTTTTATACAAATCTGTTCCAAAAAATGTTTTGTAAAACGTGATCAATCCTGATGTTACATACTGCATTATTACTGCAGTTTTAGATGTTAATTTTAAATGATCTGTCGTAATGTGTAAAGCAATATTTTTCAGGCTCTTCAATCCATCTTATTTTGCAAAAAATTAATGTAAAAATTACAGTATGGTATGTAATTTTCTAGAATCTCATTTATCACAGTTAATGTTTTCTTAATTGTTATAATTCATAAAATTTTTATTCAGCATTAAATTTTTCAGTATTTGGTTTCAAAGTTATTATTATATGAATGACTATAAACAAAACTACAGTACAGTAATGTTATCACTGTTTAATAGCATGTTAGATATGCCATTAAGTTTTTTGTTGCAATTAAATTCCTATTCATTCCTCTCATAGCTTTTAAGCTGTAGTTTTTAAAATTATAAATACTATATACTTCTAGAGCAAGAGTCCATAAAATGGAAATTGGAAAAAGGCACCGTACCAGGGCCCCTTTCCAATTTAGGCTCTGGTACAGTGACACCATTTGCATCATTGTAGCTACACTACTAGCCCTGAGCTCAAGCCCTATTTGCCCTTATATAGATCCGCCACTGACTAAGGGCCGGATTGACATATAACAGTGGTGTTCAATATTTTTACTATGCGAGCTGACTTTCTATACTAAATTATTCGGCGATCTATTCTCATATAGATCACGTTCCCCAACCTGATTACGTACAACTATGCAGTTAAATGTGCTCACTCACTCCGGAGGATCCATTCTCCCAGCCCTAAAAACTTAAAATAATTGATAAATTTTTAAATACATAAATTCAACAAATAAATATATTGTTCCAATATATTTGTTTTTTTTCTTTGTTGTTTATTTTCTATTTTGGCAAACCAGATTGATTGATTACAAACTCAAAAGTTACAGGAAATGCTGGTCGATTAAAAAAAAAGTTAATGTGAAATTTGGCATTGTTTAGAGCGTGCAACATTTTCATAGATTCTTTTGTCGACTTCATATATTTCTATTTATTTTTTTTACGCCACTTTCCACTCAGTAAGAGTACTTAGTGGCGGGACGAAACAAGCCCTTTCACAGGCTGCCCACCCCTGCGTAGGGGTCGGCCGGATTGTGGAGGACGGCTGGGTCCGGATCCCATGATAAATATTTTCAAGGGGTGGGACCTGTGACTCGAACCCGGGTTCTCCAGAGTGGAAAGCCGAAGCGTTTCCACGCGGTCAATCCGGCCGACTTGACTCGAAATTGCAAATGATCATTTGTAATTTCTTGATTTTTTTATGACGTTTATATTTGAAAAAGCGGATTCTGACAAGTATGTCGATCCGAAATACAACAGAAATTTTTATGCAATATCAGTTAATATTGAAAACTTTTCATGTGTATATTTCCAAATAAGAAAATTATTGATTTGACAATTTTAACGAAAAACAAATACACTTAGAGAATTCAAAAATAATACAAAATAATAATAATCCTACTCACAAATTAAAACAGAGCATTAAGCGATTTTTAGTCGATCTCGTTTTTTTTTGTCAACAGATGACGCCACATTCCATTCTCTAGGAATACTATGTGGCGGGGCGAAACAAGCCCTTCC
>WUQG02437235.1:0-13865 GCA_011317285.2 Androctonus mauritanicus
ATATATGATTTATTTTTTAAACCAGACGTATTTACGTCGCGTTTTACGCCTTTAGAGACTTGTCTATTTCTGCTTGACGGAATGTAACGAAAACATTCTTATAGCTCAAAATTTTAGCATTTTATACTTATTTGCGAGCCAAGCTACAATTATGTTGTGATGTGCAAGGAATTTAAGAAAATAACAATAGTTCTTGAATTACTTAAATCATTGTTTAGTAAGTAGTAGTTAGTTTACAATATATTATTATGATAAAAAGCAATAAAGAATCTTATTTACTAAACTGGTATCGCGTTAGAAAGCTTTAGAGATATAAATTTAATAAATCTTAATCTTAATTTTATGCAGAAACTCGTATCATTCACCAAAATTTGTTGCAAAATAAAGCTATACAAGTTGTTTTAAATCATCGTTTCGTATCGATAATATGGAAACTAACAACTGAAAGCTAGTTCTCATATCATCAGAGCTGTGTATATGATGATTGGAAATTTCTTATAGTAAGCACAATAGACATAAATGCGAAGAAAAACGCGAATAAAATTGTCTCATTTTCGTGTATCACATCAAAATAAAATTAAAATTTAAAGTTTGGAGCTTCATAAAATTTTTCTATTCAATTATTCTCTGGCATGATTTGATGATTATATAGACCTTACGCTCAAATATAAAGGCGGAAGTGGTTCTTGGTGTTATCATATCATATCTTTCGCATCTTTCATTTGCCAAAGCTTTGACTTCTATGGCTTCTTACTTCCACAAAACTACAACTCCGTGAAATAGAGCCTCACCCTTTCTCTCTGCCATATCTTGATAAAACGTATTCTTTCTATCGCCAGAAATTCTGATCAAAAGAAGAAGAAGAAAAAAACAAAATTTAAAACAAAGTATGTTTAAAAAAGAAAAATATATGTATCAGTCCATATTTCTAACGTCCACACAGAACGATTTTTCTGGAGAATTACAGCAAAACAGATTCGAAAATTCTTCTTTTAATTACCGTTTTACGTTAAAGTAATCACAGCATTATACTTCACCACAATTTATTTCCCAGAAAATTGATCAAGAACTAATACGTTAATGCAGAAGCTGCGTTAATGAACTACATCAGTCATTATCTCTTGTATTGCTGTTTGAAAACCGACCATTTCTGATGAATAACTCGAGATGCGTGACCCTGTTTTTTTTTTTTTTTAATTTTCTTCTTCTTTTTTTCTTCTTCTTCTGAACGACATTACCGTCGAGGAAAATTGCTGCCAAAGTTAGATAAAAATAAAAATAATAATATTCTTCTTCTCGGTACAGCAAATTTATGCCGGTTACAGTACTTAGAAAACGTAACAATTCCTTTCAAAACTTAAACATTTAAGTTAATAACCTATTTAATTACTACACAGATAAAAATGCTTCTCTAGCTCTCGATACGTGGTCGAAAAAAAAATGCAGATGAGTAGGTAATTTTATGAAAAATATATATTTATTTTTATAGCAATGGTATACAATAAAATTTTATCTGTATTGCTAGCAATAAAATACTTATTGAAACCGAATTTAATCTTAAAATTAAACATATCGATCTGAAGAAAAGATGGAGAGAAGAAGAAGGAAAAAAGAAAAAAAAAAAGAGTCTCTCTCTCTCTCTTAAAGTAGTTAAAATTATAAATTATCAGACAAAGTATAGTTATCTATATTTTATTATTTAGAATAAAAGTTTTAAAAGATTTTTGTGCTTTAAAGAAGTAGGAACATTATGTCGTTATTCGTTCTTTTACTGGATCTAAAACCTGAGCTGCACTGAATATTTAAAGAGTGGAAAGTGTACGGATAGTAAATCACTCCTACAGGACACGAAGACGTGAGAGTGGACATCTGGAAGCCACTTCCGAGTATATTGTATTTTGGATAATTTACTTGCCGGCTTTTTATGCTCGTGGGACTTCCATGTACTTTTTTTTTTTTATACGGATAAGTAATATTTCTTAAATAAATATCGGATAAACTCGATAAATTATTAAATTAAAACTATCTTAAACGATAAACGAAAACGACGAATTTTTTTTTTTCAATTTTTAAGTGAAGTTTTTAAAGAAAAAAATGTCTACATATCGTAAGTAGAAATGCGGTTGTGGAAAATGGAAATAGTCTGTTAGAACTGCCCTTATCATGTAAACACCGAACAATCCTGCTTATAAAAGCATCTATGTGTTGTTCTGACGTTATGTTCGACAACTGTTTTTGACATAATGTCACAATACAAGACAATCGCACGAATATTGACTACGTTTTCTCGAAACCTTATAAAGTTTTCATAACGTTTGCACTTTTACTGTTTCTCTACGTCAAAACACAAGTGCGTAACGCGATCATAACGTTCTATATATATATATTTTTACACGATAGGCGTTACAAGAATCACCTTTATGTAGCATTTATTGGTGTGTCTTTTGTTTCGCCATACATCAGAAAAGTGGAAAAAAGTTAAAACTAATCACCAGCAAGTTTTATCCTATTATTATTATTATAGAAGTTCATCATGGTAAGAAACATAATTACCATTATTCGCGCCTCTTAATAAGCTTGGACGTATCCCATTAAATTATTAGTTTGTAAGACAATTTTCAGTATAAGCATGTCGGATATAACGACATTTTTTTTTTTTTGTTTTCCGTGTAATTTTCGTGTTAGAAAGTTCAACGTGTAGTTAAATTTATTAATAATATGTGTTTTATTGAACAGAAAGCTTCGATGCTTCTTTATACGCGATCGATATTACTACATTCTGTTGATAGACCGAATAAGAAATACGAAAAAAAAAGTAGCAAGCTTAACGTAAAGAGATGAAGAGTAGATTCGATAGTTTTCTTTACAATATTAATCTTTTGTTTACTTAATATATTAGGTTTATATTTAGGATTACGATATTTACAAAAATAATTAATTTTATTAAGATATCATCTTTCATAAATCATTTTAACCTTTAATAAGTTTGCTTAAGGAAAATGAGTTCTTTACTTTTGTAGGGAAGAAATTCTTCTTTGTTTTGTTTTTGTTTTGTGTTTTTTTTGTTTTGTTTAAGCAGAACTTGTATTAAAAGTTTAATTATAAGTAATTATAGTAAAATTTTAATAATAGAAAAATTATAATTTTTAGAATTAATCAAGGATAGAAACATATTTAACGCGCTGGAAGATGTGACACGACTTATCATTCTCTCTCTCTCTCTCTATATATATATATATATATGGTTTACACCGTATCGTTAAAACTAAAATTGACGATAAAGGATGACAAACGATGATGCATGGACTATCCAGCACAAGTCTTCAGCATGACATGATACATTGCATAAAAGATTAAATTGTATTACAGATTGTTATTACCCAATTAGTCGAAAGTTGTCATTATTACAGCTACACGTGGTCGACCGTTCAGTCTCAAGTTCGAAGGATCTATTAATAATAAACCTTGTGGAAATTGGGACATGTACCATTTTGATAAGGGATGATGTATAATTTCTCAAGTCTTCTCTTTAATTTTGTTTTAAACAATGACAAGAAACACGTTGCGATTGATGATCGACTTCTAAACATATACACGCACACACAGGCATACCAAGCAAACGAGTTTTGTTTTGCTCGGTTGCACATTTTAAAATATATTAATTAAATTTTGTCCATGAATTTTAAAACTGTTTGTCGCTCTAGTCGGATAATCGACTGTGATAAATAATTGCACCACGTCAATCGAGTATAGATAACCTTTAATCTCTTACAATCTGAAAATATTCTTCCAGAGTTTTCTCTCTCTCTCTCGATTTTTCTTCCCAGTTTATAATTTAATTTTGTAGGAACCAGTTTAATATTTCGAATCGATATTAAATAGCATCACAGAATAAGTTTGATAATAATAATAACAACAACAACAACAACATAAAAAAAATCGTTCTTAGTTAATAAACAGATTGATGTTGTTGTAGTCGTCGTCATCGTCGTCTAGAATGGTTTTTTTTTAATTTAATTTTTGGTCTTAATTTAATATAAATATTTAAGTAATGGATTTAAAATATCGACAATCGATAAACTACACTTATTTAATAAAAAAAGGATATAAAAAAATTCAATTTTTCATTTTTTTAAGAGTACTCGGATCGAATTATAAAAAAACGTATGAAAAATTAAAGAAAATTATATATATATATTATTTAATATTTAAAAAAGTTTTTTAAGATACGACTATTTATTTTTTTTTGTACATAAAAGTAAACCACAAAGTTTTGCTATAAAAAAAAAAATCTATTTAAGATATTAAAAATAGCTCGGCTGCATCATAATGTAAGAACAGAATCCAGATGCATCGGAAAATATCAGTTTGTTTATGTTCGGCACTTGATTCTTTATAATGTAAGTTGTCCATAGACATATTTTTTTTTTTTTTTTTTTTACATTTTCGCGTACGTGTTTCTATATACACGTTTCTTCAGTTAACGATCCAAGCTTCTCTCTCTCTCTCTCTCTCTCCGGTGACCAAAGAAGCATCTTAGATTTTTATGACTGCCGCTAGTAAAGCAGACTTTTCCAAAATTTCTGATATGTTTGCGTTCTCTCCATATTCCTTTTACGACACGAAAAGGGATAGGTAGAAGGTAGGAAAGTAGAATCTGGCAAACGAAGAGTCCAAATTTCGTGCCTTTAAGCAATACATATCGTATATTGATCTTCACTTGAAGAAGTTCCTGTCAACTGGAGGACGTTGACGGACTTTACAAACAGGTCCTCCATCACGATTTTGTTTATATTATAACCTTCACGAATTTAACTACAGAATACCATTTTATTTACATTAACGTTTTCTTAATTAAATATTTTTATAAGTCGGTATAAATATATCTCATATCATTCTCTTAATAATGATAATAATAATAATAATTATTATTATTTTTTAAACTTTAAATTGCATTTATGATAGAATAGAGAGTTTCTATAGAATAAATTGAGTTATGTTTAACTGTAGCTAATTAAAATACTTGTAGTAAAGTTCTTTTTAAGTGGTTAAAACGTGCTTTTATCTAAGAGTTGATGCACGAAGTTTTATCCAAACAATTTTTCGCAGAGCGATTTATAACTGAATAATTTACTTGCTACATTGCTAGCAAATTAAATAAAATAAAAGTCGTTCCTTTGACTATATTTATTACGTAAAATAAAAGACGAAAATGCACTTTAACCGTCACTTAGTTTTTTTTTTTTACTTTCTACAGTTTTCTTTTATTCTTAGATTATTATCCATTCAAATTCTGCTGATAGATGAGAATATTTTTGAGAGAATAAACATCAGGTTATTTTTTTTTGTCTGTTTCTGAATCAAAGGTAAGTCGTTTCAGAAAATTGTTAATGGATTGAAGTATCTAGTTACATTATCGAAGTTTGTTCTATTGCCAACCACACACACACACACACACGCGAAGAAGGAGAAGAAGAAGAAGAAGAGAAAGCAAAGACCGTTTCCTCTTTGCTTAAGTAAAATAACACTTTTCGAAACTATATATATATATGTGTGTTCCTAATTACATATTTCATTTGCATTTCACGAGTTTACATTAAATCTCAGAACTGTTATCTTTCTTTTCTTTTCTTCTTATACAGATGGCCAAGAACACATTTTCAATCTGGAAGTTATATAGTTGATGATAAAATTGTCTAGAAGTCGTAAAGTCATTAAAAATTTTTACACCGGTTACAAAAGAAAGAGAGTGCTATTAAAGAAAGATTTTTAAAGAAAGGCATTTTCTGTTGTACGGCGTGTTGTTGTAATGAGTTATGTTCTTAATATATACATATATATCTCAGGTTTGTGAGAAACGACTTTGGTCACATCTTGATGTGTAAAAAAAAACAGGTAAATTTTAGGCAGTGATTTTTTTATTGGCGATTATTTTATTCGTTTTAAGAGGATGTTATAACGTGCTCTGCGGATGTAAAAGTTTGTTTTTGATTCTGTTGTAATGGCTTTTCAACCTGGATGTTGTTATTACTAAAGAAGTACTTAAGAATGATGGTAATTGTAATTACGGTGCGAATCGTTGTTGGATGTTTTATGTAAGGCGCTTATCTCTCTCTCTGCTTATTTTCTTTTAAGTTAATTTAAACATTTTTGAGTTAATGTAATTTTAACTGCTCTTTTTTTTTATTTTTTTTTATTATTTTCTTCTTAGCAGACCTGCTTAAAATGTATGAAATTTGCATATTAAATTATTCTAATTAATAAATTTTCTTCTAAATGGAACTTTGATTGAGTTTAAGTACTTGCAGGAAAAGAAAACAAAAAAAAACCTTTTTTTTTTTCTTTGATTGTATATATATATAATATAAAGGAAGGTAAATAATAAAAATAGTTTTCTAGCTTTATACCCGTTAAAATGCCATCACCAATCCGATTAATTTTATAAATTATTAATAAATTAATTAAGTTCGCCAATTAAAATGCTATAAAATGATTTTTAAAATCTTGTTAACATCAAAAACGAAAATGTCGTCGTCTCTCTCTCTCTCTCGCTTTAAAATAACAAACAGAAGCGACGTTATCATCATCATCATTGTTACATCGATTAAAATGGTGTGTTTTATAAAACAATTTACGATGGCGAATTTTTAAACCAGGCGTGTGGTCTAAGTGACCTGGTCTCTGTCACGTTGACCCCCCCAAAAAAATGGAAAAAACTCGCGTCACCTCACGAAATACTTTCCTGATAAATGACTTAAGACTCTGCTTCCATTATTCTTGCAGTTACGGATGGATGACTACAGAGTTTATATCAAAAATCGTGTGTGCATCTAGCTCATCATAAATTATCGAGAAGCAGAGAGAGAGAGATCTATCAGTTTCTGTCAACACAACTGGCCCTCCTGCTTTATTTCTATCCCAAACAGGAATTTTGTCAATCTTGTCATATTTGTTTTTCGCATTTCACAGAGAAAAATGAAAAAATATATATATATTATTGTCGCAAATTATATAGATAAACTCGTGTTGTTTTCACCGTAACGATACTTAATGCATGGCAAGTAAGTGATAAAATATATATATATATATATATATATATATATATGTATGTATGTATATACTGTATAGTGTATATAAAATGCAGAGTCTTATATTCAACCAACCATCCTTCAATATATATGTAAATGAGGAGTTGAAAATCTATCAGAAATAACTGTATAGAACTTTTAAAAGCCTATCATGCAGTTTATTTTTTATTTTTTCTTTTTTTACAGGTGAATAGAATTAAAACATTCGTTCTGTGAGAAAAATTCGTGTTCGAGATAAAAACTTCCGAAGATTTTAAATAAATATCGAATATTTTTAAACGTTATTTATCTTTTATCAAAGCGTAAATGAAAATATTCTGTTTTTTTTTTTTTTTATTTTTTCTTTTTAGTAAGCTGCAATTTGAATAATAATTCGGCAAACAAATTAAAAATACAAATTTTTTTTTTTTCCTCTTTTTTTTTCTCTTCCTTTTCAACTGCTGGAATTGAATTGAAACATACATACATTGGTATGCATTTCTCTGTCAAGACAGCTGTCTCATGCATGTCTCTCTTAGTAAAGAGAAACAATATTGGATGCCCAAATATGTCGTGACAACTCTTCGGTTTTCTTTCTTACCTGGTCGAAGTAATTTGCTGTCCAAACTTCTCATCCGACCACTCTACTATATTATATGTATATATATTCTTATGCGTAAAGAAAAACAGCTTTCTTTATATATTTTATAATCATTGTTTATCCAAAATCGACCAAGAGAAAAAATAAGTTTTAAAATAACGAGACAATGGCATGACAGATACGATTGAAACAAAATGTATATATGCATCGGTACGACTTCTTAGATTATAAGAAACAAATTGCTTTTTCGTTTTGTTACAGAAACACCTTCGGATGTTAATGGATGCGGAATTTCCTCTTCAGGAGCCATTAATGGTTTGAAATGTTGTTGACCCGCAAGAACAAAAAAAAAAAAAGATTCTCTGTTAGAACATGTTCTTACGCTAAAACAAAATCTTTCTCTCACTATGAAAATGTCTGTAATTAGAAAAACTCGCATTTATTGTTCTAACAGAATTTAATCTGTGGAAAAGTATGTAACAATGTAAAACATCGTTTTTTTTCCTCCTGTTTAAAAACGGATGAATTATCACCAAAAAAGGGGGCAAAAAAAACCTACAAATTTTATCTTATTTTAAGGTTACAATTATATTTTTACATTTAAAAAAAACTGTTCATTTTCATCATAATTTCCGAACATATTAAGAAATTTTATGAGTTTTCTAAGATTGTATCTTATCAGTAAGAAACGCGTAAAAAGCCCAGGGGCTCCTTATTGAATAAGAAAAAATCTACAAAGAAACAAAAAAAAAAAAAATGTTAAAGAATAGGGGAAGCTGACTATAATTAAAACCCATAAAATTCTCCGATAAGACAAGAGTGTTCATAGAAATAATTGTAAATTATTGCTTATTTTAAGAACAAAAGGAAAAAAAAAGTTTGGGGGGGACATTAACCACAATAAAGAGCCAATGCACGACTAAGCATAAGATCTCTTAGTTATATTTCCCACTCGTTGCCCCTTCAATTAGCTTTAGTTAAGTGCACTTAAGAAAGTTTTATCGTCGTTAAACGTAACAAAGTATTTTCTAACAAACTTTCTCGCTGTTGAAAATTTCCTTTCAAAGAAAAAAAAAATTTTTTTTTTTTCTTATAAACTCTTGATGACATTTTCTTTTTTTTTTATTTCTTGTCGTTGCTGTGTAATGACTTCGAATTTCTGAAATATTGTTTAACAGTTTTCTCTACTTAATAGTTGATTCGAATCTAAGTTGTTATCGAGAGTAATAGTGCCATTATCTCTCTTACAACCAAGTAACATTATTCTTTAAAGTAAGAAAAAGATTCTTATGACATGTTATTGTTTTTAACGTTGTAAATTTATGGTTTTTGTCTGCCATATCCCCATCTTAATTATATTATAAATATTGAATGGATCGTTCTACACTTTAATCTCTTGATACTTAGTTAACATTAGCTATTTTTATTCTCGGAGAAAATAAACAAAAATTCTGCAATCTAATGTTAATCCAATAGAGATTTAGTAGTATATCGGTGCTGATGACAAAATAGATCCGACAAATCTCGACAATAATTGGATTTACAGACTTTGCCATTATACCCAATCTTTCTGGATAATATTCTTGGACCATTCTTTCGTCTCCATTCCAAAAACGTTTCTTTTTAGGAATATAAACGCAAGACTGAATTAATCCCATCGAAACAAGATTAATGTAAGTTTTAGTCGCATTTTCTGACATGAAGTTTGTCGTTTTCTTCTTTAGTTTCTGCCTTGGAACGATATTTTTAACCTGTTTAAAAGTGTTCGGTTTAACAGTTAATAAATATAGATCGTGCCTATTTTACTTGTTTGCCATCCTTTCTCCTCCTCCTATTTTTTTTAAACCTTTTTCATCCGTTCTATTTATTCTTTATTTTACCTTTCTTCTCAACGCTCCACCTTCAGCAACACTCCATCTAAAAAAAAAACAACAAAAAAAATATATAAAAAGGACCACACATTTTCGATCAAACTTTGTTAACTAACGCCATCTATTGCATTAAGAAAGAACTTTTTTAATTTAAACAATTTTTTCCCGCTTTTTTAAAATTTATTTAATATATTTTTTTTTATCCGAACAAACGAGAAAAATAAAATAACTCTATTAATTTTAATTAATATATGTTAAAATGTTTATCGTAATCTAAATGGCTAATTAAGTAGAAAAACATTTAAAATTTGTTTAAATATAATAAAATAACTAGAGAATAAATCAAACGTAATAGTTGTAGAAATTGCATTAAATAAATTACAACCATAAAGTACAGAGAGCGCCTGTAAATCTATCTTTTCCGCAAAGCGGTAAGTTATAAGGAGAAGCAGCAGCAGCAGTACGTTTACGAATTTAAATATTTTATAGTATTTTTCCATCAGGTTCGTATAAAGCAACAGGAACAATGCCAAACTGAATAATAATAATAATAGTTTTAAGTGTGTATAACACTTTTAAATAATAAAACTGCAATAAAACGTAATAAACTTAAACTTATCGTGTACAGTAATATCTTCACCTTTTAATATCTTCTCAAAGCCCCAGAAAGCTCTAAAAGTCGGCATTAAAGAAACATGTTTGCTAAATTAAACGTCGGAAAAGATGCTTAAACAGCCATTTTAATTCATATCCATTTATTATTAAAAATAAATATGGTTATTAGCATGCAAGCAAAAATCGATTTTTGCCAAAAGATAAATAGATTATTAAATCATTTTTATTATTTTAATGAAACTCGAGATGAATAATGATTTTTAATAAATTTATCGATTATAGAAAAAAAAACGATTATTATTATTTTTTTAAATCCGTTAATTATTTTTAATGGAAATAATTCGGATTAGATTTTATAAATTCTTTAAATGTTTCTTTGACGTTTTTGTTCGGTTATATCTAATTAAAGCATTTATTATTTTTATATTTTGAAGTAGATAATTCGAAGTGAAATCAGAAAAAGTTCATAAATCCCGTGAAACAAGTCGATTTTTAAAAATGAAGAAAAGTCGCTAGAGTAGATCTGTATATCGCTTTGACAGACTTAATATCCATATCTTCTGTTATTTTAATAGAATACAATGCAGATCATTTACGAGCAGTAATAGAATCCGGCAACCGAAACATAATGAAAGCATTGAACATCCTCATCGAATTTAAAAGGCTTCAGAGAGAAACTTTGTCGCAAACTCTATACATTAGTCTCTCTGCATAATAACAATAATAATAATAATAATAATACCTGAATCTATTGACGTTTTGCTATCCTACTTATCTATGGACCACTTACTTTCAATGCGAGGAGAGAAGAGGGTGACAATGGGTCCCCTCGCATACACAATCCTCCAACGGATCAATGCTTTAATTGACAAGCTTGCTAAGGTTATCATGGATGGTATAGGTGGTCAGTGATCTGCCGCAGAGAGATAATTACGGGGTCAATCGATTTGTTTAGTGCACTTTTTTTTTTTTTTAAACTGGTCGATCGTTTTCTAGATTCGAAAGCACAGGGATTTATTCCTTGATTGTGCTGCTGCAAGGTGAAAATCTCTGAAAAGAACAAAGATAAACCGATTGACAGGATGTAGAAAATTTTCGATACTTTCTGAACGGTTGCAGGAGGAAATAAATTCACGGATTTTTTTATTTTTTTATTTTTTGAAAACATGTTCTTGCTATGAATAATAAACTTCGTTTCTTTTTCAAAATTCGAAATATATTTTTTTTTTAAATTTTTATGTATTGGAGAATCGAAAACAGATATTTTCTCATTTATATCTCTATATGATTAATAATGCCTGTTAAGCAATGTTAAATTTATGTTGGAAAAAATCAAATATGATAAGTTTTGGAGAATTTTTGTCAGAAATAAAATATAAACTCAAACGGAGAGAGAGAGAGATTTTTAATCTCTAATATGATTTATATCCATATTTGGAGTTCAGAGTTGGAACATCTGATATTGATATAATAAGAGGAGAAGAAAATGGAATCAGGAGTCTTGGGATGGAACCGGAAGAAAAAAAAAAAAGGTTACAGATAACTTTCATGAAGTGGACCTGTTCGAGGTAAGCCAAAGGAAGTGGACTACAGTTTGGACTTCGTTGTCGTAAATCTCATTCATTTCGTCTGCACCATCAATAAAGTTTCTTGGGATAGCGGTGCCTTGTCAGTTTTTATCTGTTTCTCACGAGACATTTGTCACTTTACGAAAAGAGAAAAATGTTTTAAACTGGAAACGTCGATAAGCTCTCTACTCTTGGATTTTTCCCTCATTCTTCATCGTCTAAAAATCTTTGTGCCTTTTTTGTTCCATACTTGTTTCCCTTTATAGGGTGTTCTGCTTTTAGATATATTTCTTTTTCTTGTTACTTCTATATTATACTCCGAGGTAACTTTTTTCTCTTATTTTATGCTTTATGACATTCAATTTTTTTTCCCCCTTCTCGTATCCCATTTTTTATTTTGGACTTGTCCTGTTGCTGCTTTACTAACAAAAGTAGTGAAGAATTGAGAAAATAATTTTTTTCTCTCCACATAATTTACTCTGTACTTCCATAATTTTCTCTTATGTATACCGATAAAAATCCGACATTTCGAGTGCAATTAAAATGTTAACTCGTACCAGAAGAAAGCTTTTAATCTGATTATTTAAAAAAAAAAATAAAAATAAAAACCACAAATTAAAAATAGAAAACCAAAAGAACTCGCAAACGTTTCTCAAACTAAACTACAAATAAGTTAAATTCGAAGTTAATCAAAGTCAACATTAAACATAAAAGAACTTTGAATTCAGTATAATGAAGGAAATCAGGTGGAAGGATGATCTTACATTATCTACGTACTAGAAGGTAATTTTATACGACTTGTGCCATAAGATCGACTGAGAGACATCAACGAGTTTTAGCTAGAGCGTTTTCTTGATTTCCCTATGGGATTAACCAGTTCATTTACGTAGCTTACGCTATCAGGATATTCTGAATAGTGCAGTAATAGCATCAGTATAGACGTGTTTAACGCATATAGTCTTTGAGTACATACTCATTATAATGATGTGTACACAGTAGGATTTATTTAGCAGTATTTTCAAAATACGAACGTTCTAAAGGTAAATATATATATATATATATATATCGACAAATTTAGTTCATTCGCTCGTGTTCAATAACTAGATATCTCAACAAATAATCGTTTTAAATGCACAACTAATGTCTATTAATATCGAGGATGTTAGATCAACATCCATTCGCCACAAAATTCGCAAGAGGAATAGTGTAGTTAATATGAATTATGGTTCATCAATCCGGAAGACAACGATAATGTTAGCGTAAATATATCGAGTACTTTAATATCTGTTTCGATAGATTACGTTCTGTTGAAGCGAAGTGCATACTTATCATGTTCTCGAATCAATTTACTGATGACTGTGCATCAATCACGATATAAACAATATTTCACCTTAATTAAAAGTTAACCCGGTAAACCACTCGAAACTTTTTTCTTTTTTTTGAAATATTTTTTTACGCATATTAACATGCTGTAAAGGTGGAACACGATTATACTTCAGTGTAACATAACATGAATTTATAACAGTCGTTTATTTAATGTACTTAGTTTGAATATTGCAGTTTTAACTAATGACGCAATCATATCGTTTCTAAAGACTTAACTAATGGAAGATGTAAATGAAGATCTGGAATAATTCACCAATAAAATCGGATAAGAGTTAATAAACTATTTTACGCTCTATATAGTGTAATATATATCTGCATTTATTAATATTTTTATAATAAAAATTGTCAGTTGAAGTATACGTAACGCCGTGGATAATGATAAAGAAACGTTGATATATTTTTTTTTTATATGCATGCAGTACAACACGCATAAAAAAAAATTCTTAACGAGTTATGGAAAATCTTGTTTAGAGTTAAGAATACGCCAAGAATGGTTTAAAAAATTTGGCCAGAAACTATTGGAAAATAACTGGAAAAATATCTCGAGAGAGCAATCCTACAGAAGTGACAAAAAGACTTTATAATCTCATATATTTACAGAAGAATCTTACCTCTTTAAAAATTAATAACAAACATCCCTCATAGTAATATCATATCGAAAAGAATAATGTGGGTGCATTGAGTAGATATACTGTAGCATTAGCTCTTTTCTCTCATGCTATCCATTAAGTTTGTCAGGTCACTAACTACTTCTGGT
>WUQG02437246.1:0-13864 GCA_011317285.2 Androctonus mauritanicus
CTATACACCTGCTGTTCAGTGCTTCCTTATAATAATCTGATCTTTTATGGATTCTTTTCCCCATCCCTTGAATAGTCTAAATCTGAACTTTGATGGCTTTCCAATAATTAGATTAAGTTACAAGATGCTTTATACAGGCTAACTTTAATTAGGATCACCCTGTATATTATATATGATAATATATTTATCAAATTAGACTTCCATTTAGAGCTTCATTAAATATTTCTTACATTTCTCAATATAAAGTAAGAAGTGCATCCTCTTTATTACAGTTAAATTCAGAAACTGTTATTAGAGTATATTATTATTATTTTTATTAAATGGTTGTGGATCAATGAAGTATAAAAGATTATATTAAAGAGTTGATGGAACTATAAAGGATTCAGTAAGGGATCATAATTCCAAAAAAGTTTAAGTACCTCTGATTTAAATATTTATATAATGAGAATCCATATTAGATTTATTTCATACTAAGAGAACTTTATTATCCTTTACTCTTGGCAGATGTAACTTTGTTAAGTTTCAATCAATTCATTATTTCTCTTCTCATATACTTCACTATCTCTGTTTTTTCTACTACTATTAATTTTCTAATTCTAATCACAGTAGAATTGGATCTTATATATTGATTACCATAATAAAACAACTATTTAATATAATAAATTTTTTAATTAAGTATATATTTTTTTATTGGTCATTGAAATTTTGTTTTTTATAATAGTTGAAAAAATCAATTAAATCTTATTATCATCAGCCAGATGGTCATGTATGCAACCAGGATTCATATTCAATTCTGAATTCCACATTTCCAGTTTTTTTATAGAGGGTCCAAATCAGCCTTCCTTAAATCTTCCAGTTGATCCCATCATTGGTGATAACCAATTATCGTCCATGATGGGCTCTGAAAGCGACCACCACCAAAAATATTCCTTGTAGATTCAATGGCTAATTTAAAGTTAATAAACTTAACTTTATCTTATTATTATAGAATATCTAATAATAGGAATGAAGAGATGGAATTAATTCCAATGGATTCAGTTATTTCCACATTTTGCAATTACTTTAATTAAATTTAATTTGAAAATAAATATTTTGTTTATATGTAATGTATTATATTTATTTTAATTTATTTTAACATCATCTTTAACTTTCTTCAGATATAATTGCATTAGTTTGGGTTTATGTTTATGGGGAATATATTTTTTAATTGAAGATTTGGATCTGTTTGGAGCATTTGCATTTACTCTTGCCCTTAATTATAAACAAATGGAATTATATCATGCATTTCCATTTTTCTTTTATTTATTAGGAAAATGTAAACAACAGTCATTCTCTGATGGGTAAATTGTTTGTTTATATATTTTATATTATATAATTTAAAAATTTATGCATATATATTTCCTTGATTCTTTGATTCCATCAATTGTAAGATGCATCATTGATATAATGGTTTATTTATATAATTTTTCTTCTTTCTTTTTCATTTTTGATAGCCAGAATAAGGAGAGAGAAAATTATTTGAATTTTTTATTCTAAATCTAGAAAATAAAAATAGCTAAATTATAAGGCAAACTTTTTCAGAATATCAACAATACTAAAGAATAGAAAACACTTTATATTGTAAACTTCTGAAAAAAATAAAATTGGTTATAAGATATTTTGTAACAAAAGTCCATTATCATGTTTATAATTATAATAGGTACATGTATGTTTATAATTGTAATATATTAAATATCTGACAGATTTATAATGCATTTTTTGCTATACTGTTTCAGTTTTAATCTTTTATAAAATGCAACTCTGATATTTTTTTTCAAACACCAATTCAATATTTGATAAAAATGACAGAATATTTAAGATCATTTTTGAGAAGATTTAAAAGAATTAAAACAGAACAGTGAAAATGCTATAAATATTCTTTAGAAAACTAAGGACACACAAACTAAAATGTTTCAAAATTAATACACAGATATAAAAATTAAATTACATAAATCAATTGGTCTTCATCAAAAGGTATAGATGAGTTGCAAATGAGGTCATTCAACTATGCAATATACAATATAGTACTTTGTTACAACAATTTCTCTGATTTTTTTTTATTGTAAGTTGATTCCCAGTACTGGATTGGTTTGATCTTGTGGAGTTGTGATGCTTGTTACAGATTTAGCCATTTCATGACTGTTATCATAATTTCTCTTTTAATAATAATAAGCTTCAAATCATTACAGTAAATAGAAAGGAATGGGCTAGATTAGTGATTCTCAACTTTTTTGTTTTTGGTCCATTTTATTTACCTTCATTTTCTATGGCTCCTATTCAATCAGTTTACTATGGTTTTGTTTTTACTCATGACTCTTCAGTAATATGATATAATTTTTAGTGAAAATCATTGTACTAGATTATACAATCTCCCTTTGTTTTGGCTCTTGTAGGTAACAATGATTTTCCATTGCATAGTAAATACCATTAATTAATTTTAAAAGACTTAAAGCTCAAACTTATACGATTAAAATGCTTGAGTTTGGATCATCTCTTTATTTACAAGAAAACTCTAGTTTTTTGGACCAAGTTGACTCCAGCCAACAACTTTACTAATAATGTTTACTGCTGGAAAATTCGAGTTGTTCCACTATTTGTGCTATTTGCATTCCAGTTAATTTGCTTCTTCAGATTAAACAATGAAATATTGTTTTTAATATAAATTATAAGATACATCAAATTTCAGATATATTAAAATATGAAAAAATATACATCTTAGAATTAAGGAAATATTATTTAATATATTTCATTTATATGATGATATTGATTTTATAAATTTATTTTTATTCATTTTCAGTTTGAAAAAATTTATTCAGCTAGCAGCAATAGTTCTCTTAACAACAGCCATTTGCTGGGCTCCATACATTACAGATTTTCAAAAAATTATTCAAGTTTTTCACAGAATCTTTCCATTTGCTAGAGGCTTGTATGAAGTAATTATCAATTGCTTTTGGTAACATTTTTATATAAATTTACATTATTTAAAATGGAATGGAATACTAATATGAGGAAACTTAAAAACTTTGAACATAATGATGTTCAAAGTTTTTAAGTTTCCTCATATTAGAAGTGATATAGTTAGACTCTCAAATACTCAATCTTGGATTCTCTGCCAATGATGATATTTTAATTACACATTTCAAAACAGATATGTTTAGAAAATGTGATAAATTATTTCCAGAATTGTTTATTTTTCTGTGGATTTTTCCTGGATTATATTATATATTAAAAATCAGATACTTTCACAAGTTTATTTTATAATCAAACAATTTTCAAATTTTAGAATGATATGTAAATGTTATAATCATGGTTTAAATTTTTATTATATTTTAATTTATTAAAATTATATTTATTAACTTAGATTCCAATTTTTATTATCGGTAATTTAGAATCCATGTGCTCTGTAATAAGTTCCTAGGAAGGATTTAAATTTTATCTTATTATATAGAAAAACCAAGTAACCTGTTCTACTAATATAAAAATTAATATTAAAATAAACTAATATTTGAAAATTAATTTATGCAGCAATAATATTAATTTTCTAATGCTTTATAGCCCAATTATTACAATTACTGGGATTTATAAGTAATAATGAGAAATATCAAAATAATTAATGTAATAATGCTGTATGAACTTAAAATGTCCCATATGATGATAATCTGTGTATAAACAAGTTAAATTTTTTATCATCATTAACCAATAATTGAATAAAAAACAAAATCTAATATCTGTTATTAATTTTTTTTAATTCATATTTATATATATTCTATATTATGAAAATATGTATTTGCATATTTTTGATATGAAACAAATGAATAAATAAAATCAATCTAACGGATTCAATTTTTTTTTTTTTCCAATTTATCATTTTACAGACTGATATTTCCATTTTCCTATAAATATTACTGATTGATTTTTAATAATTTCTTAAATCATAAAAAATTAAAAACTGATGAAAAAAATTAATTAAATGCTTATAAAATTTTTGTTTTATGAACATTTTTAAATTTTTTTATTTAAAAAAGTTGATAAAAAGTAATGGAGAGAATATAATTATAATTAAGTAATTATTAGACAGAAAAATTAGTATTGCTTATATATTACATTTGAATGCATTAACTATTTGAAATTGATATTTCAATTAAATTTTAAATTTATATAAATATTCATTCATTTTGTTTTCAATACTTTTAATTCTTTTAATAGGATAAGGTTGCAAATATATGGTATTGTTTATCAGTAATTATTAAATTGAAACAAATGTTTTCTGTCCCAACATTAGCATTAATCAGGTATATATTTTTGAAATATTTTTATTTCTTATAAAAATTTAGTATAAACTATTTCAATATTAAAAAAATTATTTATCTCAAATATATATTTTAGTGGTGTATCTACTCTTATTGCTTTACTTCCATCTATGTTACATCTTTTGCAGCATCCGTCTATTCCTATTTTTAGACTTGCACTGGTATTTTTTACTCATAATTTTTAATTCAATCTTGTTCAATTCTAGCATTTAAAATATTATAAATGTTAGAATTTTATCTTTTTTTTTAATATAGGTAAATTCATCTTTGATATTTTTTCTTTTGTCTTATCAAGTTCATGAAAAATCAATTTTACTAGCAGCATTGTAAGTATGAATGTTAGATTTACTTTTATTCATATTTTTATTCAAAACTTAATATTCATATATTTATTGACTTCTATATCAATTATTTTTTAATTTAAATTTTTACTATTAAATTAATTATTTTCAGTTTAATCAGTTATTATTTCTAAATCAATAATTAATATGTTTAGTTTTATTTGTAAATGTACTTTATGCAAATCTGCTTAATGCATTTGTTTTCTAGTGTTTTACACTATTATTTTTATCTAACATACTGATTTCATATTGAAAATGCCTATCAGAAGTAAATAATGCATTGAGTTCTGAAATGGCTGCAATCATACCAGAACCTATATAATATTATTAATGTAATTGTTTTTTGTTTCATCATATAAAGAAATGAATTTTTTTATTAAATGAAATAAAATATGAGTAGGTGTTTGTCAGTTATAATCAAAATAAAATATGAGATAATTAATTAATCTTGACATAGAAATTTGATGAACAGTAATTAATTTATATTAAATCTGATAAAACTCTTAAGAAAATTAATTAAATAATAATTAGAAAGAATTTGGACAAATAGTTCTTCTTTCTTACAGAATAATAATATTAATGAAAAATAAATAATAATATGAATAGTTTAACTGTTAAAAATAACATCTTCACAAACAATAGTGCTATGTTCATTTGCATATCAGTAATGGAAATCATATTTTTTATTTGAGATTAAAATTGTCATAAAGAAAAAGATCAAAGTATTTAGTTTAGAAAAATCCATTTTTATAACATTTCTATAAATTTTGAGTTAAAAAAGTTAAATAATGATAATTAATTGAGAAAAAATGGCAATATATACTTTGTGAAATAGTCAAAAAATATTTAATTGTCAAAATTTACATCAAACTTTGTCTGAAAATATCTGATCTGGCCTTATGATGTAATTCCTATATTTATTTAGCATATTTTTATTTAATGAACAGGTTTCTAGATACCAATTAGTATTTAATAATTAGAATATAGCTGTTTAAACAATTGTTAAATTATTTAACCAGCTATATTCAGCTATGAAACTGAAACTAATTTTTAAATGATTAGATCATTTAAAAATTAGTTTCAGTTGAATTCTTTCATTAAATTATATATAATAAGTGCTTCATTATTTTTGATAATCAAAGAGGGGAAAAAACATGAATAATTCAAGATTTTACTACAATTCATTATACTGCACTAAACCAAGAATGAATATACTCAACACAAAGCACAAACACAAAACACAACTCAAATAAAGAGTTGTTTTCATACCTAACTGCAGTATGGTATGAAAACAACTCTTTATTTTATCTCTTTTTATGAGGATATTCTCTTTATTCTTTTTTTCAATTTATTATATATTCTCTTTTTATGAGGATGCATTATAACATTAAAAACATTCGCCTAGAAAAATAAAGAGTTGTTTTCATACCATACTGCAGTTAGTGCTTTGTGTTGAGTATATTGATTCAAAATTTTAGTTTTTATTAAATATTACATTCTAATCATATATACTATTCAATCTATTTGCATAATAATAATTTTTTTCTTTCATTAAATGATTTTAATCTTAATTTTTTTGCTTATTAAACTTTCTATTTAGCCTATTTTCCAAAGGAAAGGTGGCTTATAAGATCAGTCTGGTATCTCTCTGCTTTCTGTCCCTCAGTAATAACTTTTGAATTAATTAGCAGATTTTCATGGTGTTCTGCCATTAAGAGAGATCTCAATAATAAATCGTTTAATCTTGCAAGATAAAATTTCATTTATATCAAAATTTTGCCTATTATTATCAATAGATGGCACTAAGTGTTACTAGTATAGGAGTAACATATTTATCTGATTTGAAAACTTCACATAACCTTTCTTTTTCACCTCCCTCCTTTCCCTCTTGATGTGAAATTTCTCACCATTCTTTAAAATCAAAATGTGACATCTATAAAATTGTTAATTTGCAGTGAAAATTAATAATAATGATAAATATAAAATAAGCATTTACAAAAGCACTTAACTGCTATCAAAAACTGCACATATACAAATCACAACAATAATTCACCAACTGCAAATGTGGAGATTCTTAGTTGGTGAATTGCTGGCATTTTTGTAACTGCACATATATAAATTCAGCACATATATATTCATTTATAAGGGATTATTGTATTAAATTACATTCATACTATTTTCAATTCTTTCAATTAGTATTTCAATTGAATATATTGTAATATCATTCTTTATTTCCAAAAAATTGTTTCTAAAAATCCTGAATCTGGTTACAATTTATGTTATTTCTGTAACAAAATCATATACAAGTTTGTTATCTCTCTTTTTCCACTAAGCACAAATGAACTTTTATCATAAATTTGCTTACATGTTTGGAAGATGAGTAAAACTCAAATTTTACCATTGGTACGAATATTAAATAACCAATCAATAAATTTTATTATAATAAAATTTCATTAATTTGTTATTTATTAATTCAAAGTCCAGTATTCATTAATTTGTAGTAAACCATAATCTCCAAATCTAATATCAATTTACAATGTAGTTTGGTTTGAACATTGTTGTCGAAAGGCAAAAATGTGAAAATGTATAGATTTATCACCAGTAATGCATACTAGTATACTATACATTATCTTAGTAAACATAAAGAACACAAAACTATAAAAATCAGACACAAAAAAAGATATTTTCCATATATCAAACCATTGTGTCAGGTGCTCAAATCTATGAAATTACATTGACCAGTCACAGGTTTACTGATTGCATCACCATTGTAAGCACGAATAGTTATAACTTGAGGACTACCTGCATATACAATTTTTAATTGTCAAATTGTCATTACAATAGATAATTCAAAATAAAGTTAATTTTTAATTTGAAGTTAAATTCTATCCAAACAATTAATATGTTTTTTTCTTAAATCAATCTGTATTATTTGAAATTATTTTGATTAACTGAAAATTTGGATAAAAATTACTTCAAATGTCCTCTAGATGGCTAAAACACTGATACCAAAAAAATTTTGCAATTGAATATATTTTTCGTTGGACATTGCTTATTCCATTGTTTCTTTTCCAAAAATACTGATTGCATACAAGAGTTTGATTTTAATGAAACCATGAAATTTTTCCAGAAAATTATTTAATGTGTTTTGATACACACACTCTTTTAATGATGGGAAAATAGCTCATTTCATTGTTTGACAGTTTAATCTCATTCAAATACTCAATTGCTTGTTGATATACAATCAGATTTATTCCATATTCTGAAAGAATTACCAAGATTATGGAGAATAGTCAAAAACTTTTAATTATTCAAAATTTTAATTTTGTTTTAATCTGAATCAAGATTATAGGTATAAAAGTGAATGTAGAAAATTTTCAAAGCATAGAAATGACCTACATTTTATTTAGTAATATATCTTGAAATAGTATACTAGATATACAAAAAATAAATGTGATCATTTTGGAAAATTGAATTTTTAGAATTAGGAATGACTTGTGCAGTTTTGAAATGATTCAGAAAAGTTTCTTTAGAACTATGCATTATCTTGTTAATTTACACAAACAATATGTAGAAATAACATACATTATAATGAATTTTAAAATATAAGAATTTACCTAATAAATAAGTAAATTGTTTGTGAAAAATCATATGATTCAAAATTGCATAATTTGAGTTCCACTTTTTTGAGTTCCCAAATACTTCAAATTAACAAAGTTTTACATTTTTTTCCCTTTATGAAGTTTAAATGCAAAAACTCTATAAATATGTTTTAAGTATAAATTTAATCAGAATTTTTTTAAAAATACAATATTTCTCATTCTCCAAAGAGAATTTATTTATTATGTATTCATCTGTTATCTCTGGATATTAATCATTTATTTATTTACAGATTTTCTTTGTCAACCTGCCATTGAATTAAATTGATTCTTTGATATTATTCTAAGAGCCAACTTTTTATCATATTTTTCATAAAATTTAAATAACATTGGGACCTAAAATTATAATTTCTAAAGAAAGGAATCTTTCGAATTAATCTAATTTTAAAAATACTTTTTAATAGTAGGCCTAGTATTAATATAACTTAATGTGATGACAAATATGTAGAGTTTGCTTTGTCAGAACCATTTAGAATTTAAACAGACAGAGCTTATGTAAAAAATTTTAAGTACTAAACTGAAAAAGTTTAATCAAAATGGATAAAGTTAAATTATAGATTTTCATTTTAACTAGAAAAGAGAAATTTAATTGTTATAAAATACATAATTATATGGCAATAATGGAACTTTGAGAATCTAAGGCACTAATATAGCACTAATGATAGACAATAAAAAAACTTTAAATAAAACAACAATTTCTAACAGGCCTGCCAAACTTGACATCAAATTAATAGCCTTCAAAAATTCCTCATAAAACACACAATTATATGGTATTAACATCATAAATTTGGAATATATAATATAATGCTGCACTAACAATTGAATACAAATTTCTTAAAATTTTTGGAGTGGATCTATTCAACTTGATGTACATTTATATATCTTACATTTTTATAACATATATAGTATCTTCATATATGTTACATGAGTTTCTATGCTTTGAATAATTAAGCATAGATATTTTATATTTTATAAAAAATACTTTTTAATCATAGAAATGTAAAACTCTAGTTATTTTTACAGAGTGATGTCACAATTTGCATGATCCCTCTGACCCCTACATTTATTGTCACAAATCTGTTTATACCCCCAACAACATGATGTAATTTATGAATGTTCTATATATATATATACAAATTAATTACATTTATAATCAATAATTGGTAGTAAATGAATAAAATATCATTTTATAATTTGTTTTGCCTTAAAAATTTCTTGTATATGATCTTTCTTAAATAATAATTTACTTGTATTAGTAATGTTCCTAGAATATCTAGAGAATATTTTAAATTTGAAGCTGAATGAATAATAAATATTTTTGTGTATTTTGCTCAAATATATCAAAGAAAAATTTTCAAAAATAAAAAATATAAAAAATGCAGGAAAATCATCTGTTTTAAAGATAACTTTAAAACAGATAATTTACTTATGAATAATTAAAAATGTATTGCAATAATAATAAATTTTAATGTTATTACATATATTTTTTTCTCTTGATCACTTATAATATTAAATTTTTTAAAATTTTGCTAGTAATTCCAGTATCTTTAGTTAAAATATATTCTGAATATATTTTAAATCATTTTATGGGTTTATCAAAGAAATAAATAATTTAGGATGAATTAAATTTTTTTCTGTAAATACAATTTTTATTTATATATTGAAATCTATAGACCTGCTCTGCTATTTATTGATGATTTTCCTATTGAAGTTTTATGGTTCCTTAATATTTCAACCTTCAGGTATATCAAAATTATTATGAATATATATTTGTTTAATTTCCAAATTATTTATTTAAATTTTGATGTTTTTATAGTATGTTTCCATTGATTTTAAAGGATAGACTTGTTATCCCATATTTTGCTTTATCTGTATTATTTTTTATTGGAGCCTTTAAAGGAATGGGATTAGATATCACCTTCAAAAAGAGATCGTTGCGAAATATATTGGTTAGTATTGCTATTTTGTAGTATATCTTTAAAAGAGTATTTATTTTATGTTGCTTTTTTATATATATAAAAAAATAAAACAAAAAAAATAATTTGAACTATGAATTTTGAATTGTAATTCTAAATATTTTGTTATTATAAATGTCTTATTTAAAACTTTATTGAATAATATAAAATTTTAAAGTTTAATAAATATAAATTAAATAATTACTGTCTCTGAAATTAATAAATATAACATGAATGATAAATCTCATAATTTCAATTAATTGTAGTAGTATTTCTGCTTAACATAGATTTTAAGATAATTTATAATTCAATATTATAAGCTATGTTTATTTTTATCATATCATAATAGAATATAATAATGCAGGTGCTCCTCAAGTTATGAATATTCTAGTTATGAACATTTATATTTAAACATGAAATTTCATTTTCAAATTTCAGAAAATTTCAAAAATTCTTCAAGAATTTTAAACATTATGATAGCAAATTGCTCTAGAAATTTGCTATCATAAAATTATACAAGTAGTTAGCATATTAAGGCAATATTTCAAGATGGTAGTGATTACTCCGAGAAACCCTTGTTTTATAATCAGAATTTCTCATTCAAATCTGTTAAATAAGAAACTTTTAATTAGTCGAACTGTGAAATATATTACAAAATACAGAATATGAAGTTCATTTCAGTACTTTGGAGGTAAAATATTAGCAGATCTGAATTAAAAATAAAACTTACAAATTAAATTCATAACTCGAGGAACATTTATGTATGTATGTATGTATGTATGCAGGATGGAAGAAAAGTCTGTACCTCTCCAAATAACATGATAACTATCATAGAATGTACGAATTCATCTGGATATATTGAATCAAATAATTCAGGAATGGACTTAGTTACATCAAGCTGTTTGTTAAGAGGGGATTTTAATGCTAGAATTGGTCTTTTATTGGATTCTAATTATTATGGTCCAAACAGAAGGTGTGGTAATGTTAGAATATCTAAGGATTTGGTAGATAATCTTTGAGGGATAGAATTACTTGACTTTGTGATTAAAGGTAATGTGTTTATAGTGAATGGTTATTTCTCTATGGATTCAAATTGTGAATATACATATATTTCAAAAAAGGGTCAGTCAGTGATTGATTATATCATTTTTTTCTGAGCACTTGGTGGATAAGATTTGGAATTTTATTGTAGAAGAAATTGATTTTGCAGATCATTTTCCTCTATATTTAGAGTTGAATTTGGATAAAGAATTGGAGAAGATTGATTGTGATAAGTATAAGATGTCTTTGGATTATTATGTAATCTATACTGATATGAATACATTTGGGAGTTCTATTTATGAATAAGATTGATAATATATATGATGGTATATTGAATTGTGAGGAAGGGGTTACTATGGCCATGTTACAGATATGTTTAAGAAGTTTATAGAGATTAAAAAAGTGAAAAGAAGATACAGTAGGTTTAAAAAGGTGTAGTATGATAGAGACTGTAACAGAATGAAACTTTTAAAACAATTTAGTTTAAAAAAGTTTAGGAGACTGGATTCTGGGGATGCTTGCAATGTTTATTTACAGAATAAGAAGTATTATAATTTACTTAGAGCAAAAAAGAGAAAATACTTTACTGAGTTGAAGTTGGAGTTTCTCAAATGTAATTCATCTACTAAATTTTGGAAGATGGTAAATAAATATCATAAGAATTATAACTACACTGGAACAAAGGTTAAGATAAGCTCTATATGTTGGAAAAGTTATTTTGATGAGCTTAATATAGATGATTGTTTATTTAGTAATAACTGTATTAACTTTTGGATAGAAAATAGTTATTAATGTAAAGAATTTAATAATTTGTTTGATGTGAAGAATATTGTAGCAGTTATTAAAAAGTTGAAGGGTAATATTATCTAATCCCCTGGATTAGATAATATTTCTCCATTGTTGTTAAAAATCTTGCCTTTGAAATAATGAGTAATAATGAATAATGAGTAATAACATGATGTTTGGAATAATGTGGAAGTAATGAATAATTTCTTTGAGAGGATTTTTGAAACAGCTAATATTCCTACAGATTGGAATATGGTTTTTCTTAGGATGATATATAAGAGGAAGGATAGAGATGATCCTAGAAATTATAGACTTATTGCAGTATTGTCCTTGATTAGAAAGATATACAGGGTGGAGAAAAACTTCATTGTAAAATTTTGTATACTGATAGGTGGCCTCAAAACAAGTCGAAAATGTCTAATGAACATATGGTCTAAATGGCACTGTTTTTGAATTATAACCCTTTAAAGCTAGCCAATCATCATCGAGTATACAAAGTGTCACATTGCGTTGCTCTTTTACTTACTACTGGAATTAGTAAGAAGGTGACCGATGCATTGTGACGCTTTGTGTGCTCGATGGTGATTGGCTAGCTTTAAAGGGTTATAACTCAAGAATGGTGGCATTTAGACCATATATTCATTAGACATTATCGACTTGTTTCGAGGCCACCTATCAGTGCACAAAATTTTACGATGAAGTTTTTCTCCACCCTGTAGCTATGAAACCTTGCCCCATCCCACGTATTCTCCCAATCAGGCTCCTTCAAACTTCTGTTTCAAAATATGAAAAAACATTTATGGGGAAGTTTGATGAAGAGGATTTTCATTGTTACTGTGGAGAACTGGTTTGCCTCCAAATCTGCTGACTTCTATAAAAATGGGATTAAATCATTGTTTCACATGTGTGAGAAGTGTGTAGGCCCTAGGAGGTGAATATAAAGAGAAGAAAGAGTTGGAGGACCAAATTTAAGATCCTTATAATATCTATGTCACAATGAGGGTAAGAACTTTTTGGCCTCATCTTGTATAAAATAGGAATTTTATTAATTAAAATTTATTCTTGAGTTGATTATTGTACAGTAAATAGTTTACAGTAGAATGCAAAATTTATCGCTTTTTGCTTTAGTTTTATTTATTGAATTATTAATTCATTCTGCAAAAATATTTTACCTGAATTTCCATTATTATGTTTCTCATATCTGCTTCTAACTCAGAAACAAGAGAATCAAGAGGACTTTCAGCATCAGTAATGATCTTATTTAACTTTTCAATCATATCAAGTACACTAGGATCTTCTGACTGTACAGTTTTCACAGCTTCTGGTAATATGATGTTTTGAAAATTAAGACTTAAGTCCTAGAAAAATTAATATATTTAATATAAAAATGGCATATAAAGGGAAAAAAACAAAATAAAATGTTATATATAAATACAGGTAGTCTTTGACTTATGACCAACTCATATTTATGACGATAATGTCACCAATAAATTTTGCAATTAGTCAATGCAATTGACCTGGGTTTAATTCTTGGATCCAATGATCTGATATATGGAAAGTCTTTCTGTGTCGATTTATATATGTTATATTTTTTATGTTCACCAAGATAATACCGTATTTATTCGAATCTAAGCTGCCATCGATTCCAAGCCGTACCCCAAATTCTCAACACGTTTTTGTGAAAAAATAACAAATAGTGTAAAAAGGTTTATCGATATCTGATATTTACGAAA